>JASPKZ010009448.1:0-98683 GCA_030220185.1 Diploptera punctata | reverse complement strand
GAAAGTTAGAAAGTCGAAGTTTAGAAAGTTGAAAGTTAGAAAGTTAGAAAGTTAGAAAGTTAGAAAGTTGAAAAAGTTCAGAAAGGTTAGATAAGTTAGAAAGTTAGAAGATAGAAAGTTTAGAATAGTTAGAATTGGAGTAGAAAGTTAGAACGTTAAAAGTTAGAAAGTGAGAAAGTTAGAAAGTTAGAAAGTTAGGAAAGTTAGAAAGTTAGAAAGTTAGAAAGTAGGAAAAGTAGAAAGGTTAGAAAGTTTAGAAAGTTAGAAGTTAGAAAGTTAGAAAGTTAGAAAGTTAGAAAGTTAGCAAGTTAGAAAGTAGAAAGTTAGAAAGTTAGAAAGTTAGAAAGTTACTGAAGTTAGAAGGTTAGGAAAAGTCTAGGATAGAGTTAGAAAGGTAGAAAGTTAGAAAGTTAGGAAAGTTAGAAAGTTAGAAAGTTAGGGAGAAGTTAAGAGACAGTTAGAAAGTTAGAAAGTAGAAAAGTTAGAAAGTTAGGGATTTAGAAAGTAAGATTTAAGGTAGGAAGTAGAAAGTTAGAAAGTTAGAAAGTTAGAAAGAGTTAGAAAAGTTAGAAAGTTAGAAAGTTAGAAAGGTTGAAGAAAGTTAGAAAGTTAGGGAGTTAGAAAGTTAGACAAGTTCGAAAGTTAGAAAGTTAGAAAGTTAGAAAGTTAGAAAGTTAGAAAGTTTAGAAAGTTTAGAAAAGTTAGAAAAGTTAAGAAAAGTTAGAGAGTAGAAAGTTGCTAAAGTTAGAGAAGTTAGAACAAGTTAGAAAGTTTAGAAAGTTTAGAAAGTTCGGAAAAGTTAGAAAAGTTAGAAAGTAGAAAGTTAGAACGTTAGAAAGTTAGAAAGTTAGAAAGTTAGAAAGTTAGAGAGTTAGAAAGTTAGGATCAAGTGTTAGGAAAGTATAGAGAAAGTTAGAAAAGTTAGAAAGTTAGCAAAGATAGGAAGGTTAGAAAGTTAATAGGAAAAAGAAGTTAGAATAGTTATGGGAAAGTGAGAAGTAGGAAAGTATAGAAGAAAGTTAGAAAGTTAGGAACGTTAGAAAGTTAGAAAGTTAGAAAGTTAGAAAGTTAGAACGTTAGAAGTTAGAAAGTTTAGAAAGTTAGAAAGTTAGAAAAGTTAGAAAGTTAGAAAGTTAGAAAGTTCAGAAAGTTAGAAAGTTAGAAGTTAGAAAGTTAGAAAGTTAGAAAGTTAGAAAGTATAGTTAGAAAGTTAGAAAGTTTAGAAAGTTAGAAAGTTAGAAAGTTAGGAAAAGTTAGAAAGTTAGAAAGTTAGAAAGTTAGAAAGTTAGAAAAGTTAGAAAGGTAGAAAGTTAGAAAGTTAGAAAGTTAGAAAGTTAGAAAGTTAAGAAAGTTAGAAAGTTAGAAAGTTAGAAAGTTAGAAAGTTAGAAAGTTAGAAAGTTAGAAAGTTAGAAAGTTAGAAAGTTAGAAAGTTAGAAAGTTAGAAAGTTAGAAAGTTAGAAAGTTAGAAAGTTAGAAAGTTAGAAAGTTAGAAAGTTAGAAAGTTAGAAAGTTAGAAAGTTAGAAAGTTAGAAAGTTAGAAAGTTAGAAATTTAGAAAGTTAGAAAGTTAGAAAGTTAGAAAGTTAGAAGTTTAGAAAGTTGAGAAAGTTAGAAAGTTAGAAAGTTAGAAAGTTAGAAAGTTAGAAAGTTAGAAGTTAGAAAGTTAGAAAGTTAGAAAGTTAGAAAAAGTTAGAAAGTTAGAGAAGTAGAAAGTTAGAAAGTTAGAAAGTTAGAAAGTTAGAAAGGTAGAAAGTTAGAAAGTTAGAAAGTTAGAAAGTTAGAAGGATAGAAAGTTAGAAAGTATAGAGAAAGTAGAAAGTTTAGAAAGTTAGAAAGATAGAAAGTTAGAAAGTTTAGAAAGTTTAGAAAGTTAGAAAGTTAGAAAGTTAGAAAGTTAGAAAGTTAGAAAGTTAGAAAGTTAGAAAGTTAGAAAGTTAGAAAGAAAGAAAGTTAGAAAGAAAGAAAGTTAGAAAGAAAGAAGATAAATATTCAGTTGATAAGACCAACAGAATGGATGCAACATTATAAAGGTTTACTTCAAGAAAATAGAAATTAGTTTCAACTTCAAGATACGGATGTAGAATATAAATTTGACACTTCAGAGATAACAGAAGATGAAGTAAAAAGAGCTTTGAAAGAGGCAAAAAATGGGAGAGCACCAGGACCAGGAAATATCAGACGGAACTCCTAAAACATGGAGGAGATATTTCAGTAATATTTTTACAATTTTTTTAAATAAAATTGAAATTGGAGACGATATCCCAGAAGACTGGAATTTATCGTACATACGTAACTCCTATTTTTAAAAAAGGTGATAAAAAACTGTGTTCCAATTATAGACCTTCAACAGCTAGGATTTTTAGTAAAATTATACATTTTAAACTTAAGGAGATAAAAGACAACTTAAGAGAAGAACAATGTGGATTCCGGAGTGGAAGATCGTGTATTGAAAATATTTTCTGTATTAGACAATTACAAGAGAAAATCCTTGCAAAAAATAAAGAACTACATATGACCTTTATTGATTTAGAGATGGCATTTTTTTTAAGAGTCTTCATATGACAGCATGCTCCACTACAGTTTTCTGCAGTACTACATGCTTTGGTTTAGCAATATTAAAATATCTCTATCATTTTATGTTTGTTGATGTTCCTGACTATGCATTTATAATGTTATTTACTAGTTCTAAAGTGTGACATTATTTTTTTTTTCTATTTTCGATAACTTAAAATATAATTTTGAGTTATTGTGACGCTAAATTGTTCTATTTCGTTGTGGTTGTTATTTGCATTTCAAACAATGCTCTCTGTTAATTATACGTAAGCAAGTTTATGGTTCCTCTTATCACTAACAAGTTTTGATTAATATTTACAGTTGCTTGATATTGTTCCTATTAGCACTTACTTAACCCTTAAATTGGCGAAACAATAATTTATGTGCCCACCATTCACAAGTTGTTTCGAACCGCAAAGAAAAATAAAATCATGTAAAAGTAAGTTATTACTGTATTTTTAACTGATTTTGACACAATCTTAGGTAATTTATGATAATTTTTTTTATTTCTACTGTTTAATAAACTTAAACAAATAAATTAAATCAATGTTTCTTATTAAGATACATTGTAAGTTAAGGGTTAAATTAGTGCATTCTTCATTACTATTCCTAACAAAATATAGTTCCTATTTACATTTAAATTGACTAATCCTATCAAGTTATAATCTATATTTACACGCTAAGTTAATATTCTATCCATTACTAATCTAAGAAAGATATAGCTCCTATTTACACTTAAGTTACGGACTATATTCTAACATTTTATGAGTAATCTACTATTGAAAGTTCTAAAAAATTAGGCTATTAGGTTCCTATTTACACTTATAGCACTGACTAATCCTAACAAGTCATGATCAATATTTACACTTCCTTAAAATAATGTTCTTATCCTAACACTTATTATCTAGTTCTATCACTTTATGATTTACAGTTCCTTAAAGTATACTGTCCAAGTTAATGTTCTATTGTAATTTTTTAAGTCTATGCTATTTGCGAATTTGGTGAATTGTTTAGTATACTTAAAAGCTAATTTACTCTTATTTATGGGCCACCTTTCACTACCTCTATTTTACAAAGTTTATAAGAGTTTGTCTTTCGTTTTTAAATTCTATACAGTTATATATGACATGGTCCACTGTCTGCTCACCAGCACCGCATGCACACATTGCACTGTCCTTTATCTTGAAGCGATGGAAGTAGGCGTTTATATTCCCGTGTCCGGTCACCAGCGTTGTGAAATTGGGAGATATCTGGATTCTTGTCTGTAGTCTGTCGCTGACTTTCGGGAAGAACGATTTCGTCAAATTCCCATTGGTGGTTGATTGCCATTCCCTTTCCCATTTTTCTTCACTAATGGTTGTCAGGTGTTTCTTCACAGCACTTACTGGAATCCTATCGTAACTCGTTTGTAGGCCGCCGTCGCACGCTGCTTGCTTCGCTAGGCGATCCGCTATCTCGTTGCCGTAGATTCCAGCATGTGCCTTGACCCAGCTGAATTCCACTGTCCAATTGTTGCCTTCTAGAGATTTCAGCTTATTCCTAATTTCTTCAATTAAATTGTTTCGATTATTTCTGTTCCTTAGGGAGTCTAACGTGATCTTGCTGTCAGTGTAGATTGCCACATTACGTTCGTCAATCGGTATTTCGCTGGTGTTAAGTCCTTTTAAGGTGTCTCTAATGCTTTCATGATGGCAAGTTGCTCAGCCTGGTTATTTGAACATTCTTCGTACAACTTAAATTTCAGCTAGTTTGTTAATACATGTTTTTTGAATATAACTATTCCCGATCCAACTCCATCATTGCTTCTGCTTCCATCTGTGTAATATTTCATAAGTGTATTCTTTGTTTTCTCTTGTATCCTGGATTTTTATGAATTTTGCCGGATGTGTCCAGTTTTTGTAACTAACTGTCTGATCAACGTTAAGAGTTTCGTATTTGGAACTTCCTCTTATTTGGTGAATAGCCGAAATTTCTTGTATTTTTAGATGTATAGGTGTTAATCCCGTCAGAATGCAGAGAGCTTCGTAGGATGCAGTGCGATATGCCTTTGCCTTTCGTATGCTGATCAATCTCTGTACCTGTTTAAACTTTCGGATATTATATTTCTTGTCCAGTGCACTTATCCATACTGGTGCCGCGTACGATAACAGTGGCAGAATTGCACCGTTATAAATTGTGCACAGGGCTTTGTCACTTAAACCCCAGCTTATTTTTGCTGTCTTCGAGAGAGCATTGATAAGTTTTTTGCATCTCTCTGCTACATATTCGATATGCTGGTTGAATGTAAATCTCTTGTCGATTATTATGCCAAGATATTTAATCTGGTCGACCTGTTCTAACTGCTTATTATTTAGAAATATATGTATTTGTTTGTTTTCCCTTCGTTTTCGTCTTGTTATTAGAATAGTTTTTGATTTGCATTCATTGAATTTGGATTTATTGTTGTGGGCCCAGGATGTAATCTTTCTCATTTCAATATTTGCATAATTCTCAGCTTCGAGAACTGATTTTCCCTTTGTTATTACTATCAGGTCGTCTGCAAATGCTATTACTTTAGTATGTTCGGTGTAATCTAATCGAAGTATGGAGTTGTACTGGATGTTCCAGAACCCCGGACCGCAGCAAGATCCTTGTGGGCAGCCTCTCGTTACATTTTTGTCTACTTTAGCATTGTTTACTGCTAATGTAGCTGTTCTTTGGTTAAAATAATTGTTTGCAAGATTATACAATGATGGCATATGATAGTGTATCTCGACAATTGTTATGGATGACAATGAGAAATATGAATATCTGTGATAAATGGATTAATATTGTTAGGAGGATCTATAGTAATAAAAGCTAAAGTAAAAATACAGAATAATTTAACAGAGGAATTCACAGTGAATAAAGGCCTTAAGCAGGGATGCAGTTTGTCACCAATTCTTTTTAACATTTATTTAGACCAGGCTCTTAACTTATGGTATAAAAAATGTTCTGAAATGGGTATTCCTATAGGAGGAAAAGTACTGCATGCATTGTTATTTGCAGATGATCAAATAATTTTTGCAGGGGATGAAGATGATATGAAATATATGATAAATAAATTAATGGAAGAATATAAAATATGGGGACTGAATATAAATTTACAGAAAATAGAATATATGTGTTTGGGAAAGGATGTGAATGACCTCATACTTGAAACAGGGAAAATAAAAAAAAAGTGATTTTTTTAAGTATCTTGGGTCAATAATTACAAGTTTAGGTACCTGTGAGAGAGATTTACAGACTAAAATTGCAATGGCAAAAAATGCAAGTAAGACATTACATGGAATAATTTGGAACAAAAATATTACAAAGGAAACTAAAATGAAAATTTATAAGAGCATAATACAGAATATTTTGTCATATGGAAGTGAAACTTGGTCTTTACGGATTTACAAAAGAATAAAATTAGAACAGTTGAATTTGATTATTTTAGAAGAAGCTTCCAAAAAACAAGACAGGATAAAATAAGAAATGAATTCCTTTGGAGAGAAATTAATGTCACCACATCTGTTGTTAAGAGGATTGAAAATCTTCCTCTTCTTCTTCTTCACTTCACTCACGGGCTAGGCAAATTGCCTGTTCCGCCTCACAGTTGTTCTGTCCATCTTTTCACTGGCCTTCCTACATTCCTTGAACCTCTTGGCTTGTAGTTGAATGCTGCTCTTGGTAATCTTGATACATTCATTCTTTCCACGTGTGTAAACCATTTCTCTCTATATTCTCTGATTTTCTCATCCAATGGATATATATTTAACTCTGTTCTTATATCTTCATTCCTTATCCGATCCAATCTTGTGCAGCCTTTTGTTCTTCTAAGGAAGTTCATTTCTGCACTTTGTATTCTACTTTGCAGTTTTTTGGTCATTACCCAAGTTTCGCTCCCATAAAGTAATGCAGGAACTGCCAATGTTTTATAAAACTTCAATCTAGTATCTCTTCTTGTTTTATTCTTTAATGTTTTATGTATAGTTCCGCATATCATTTGAAATTTCGACAGTTTCATATGTATGTCTCTTTCAGTTTTTGTGTTTATAGTAAAATTACAACCCAAATAATTAAAATTTGTTACTTGTTCCAGAGGTTTGTTGTCTATTACGATTTTTGATCTTATATGATCGTTTCCCCAAAATGCCATTATTTTTGTTTTTTCTTTCGATATTTTGAAATTATATTCTTGGCATAACTGATTTAATTGATGTAAAGAGTACTGAAAATTATTTTCATTTTCTTGAATAATAACCACATCGTCAGCATACATTAAAACGTTTAATATTTTAAAACGGTCCATTCTTATACCTATATTAACAATACTTTTCCAATTTTGGATGATGTCATTAATATATAGATTAAAAAGGGTAGGTGATAAACTACACCCTTGTCTTACACCTCTATTTATTAAAATAGCTTCGGTCTTTGATGTGCCTATATTTATTATAATTTGAGACTTTACATACAAACTTTTTATCACATAAATTAATTTTGCGGGGTAGTCATGTATTTCCATTATTTTTCATAACTTATCTCTATCAACACGATCAAATGCCTTCTCAAAATCAATAAAAGCAACATGCGTCTGTAGGTTATGTTCTCTTCTTTTTTTCAAATATTTACTGTAATATGAATAAATTATCTGTTGTTGATCGCCCCGTTCTAAAGCCATTTTGTTCTTCTTCAAGTATTGCTTCTGCGATTATTTTAAGTATTTTATTTATAACACTTGCAAAGATTTTATAAATTGAATTAAGTAGGCTAATTCCTCTATAGTTCTTACATTCTCTTCTATCTCCTTTCTTAAATAACGATATGACTTCAGCTATATTCCAACTTTCTGGTATTCTGCAGTTTCTCCAACATTCATTAAACAAATGCAATGTTTTCCAATGTAGAAATGTTCCACCATATTTTAGAAACTCCATATTTATCTGATCAGGACCAGCTGCTTTTCTGTTTTTGGTTTCTTTTAAGGATTCTTGAAGTTCATCAAATGTATTCATATCAGTTTGAATTTCTCCTGTTTTATTATCTGGATACGATTCTTGTTTTTTTTCGTATTCTTCTTTTTCTTCTCTACACCATACATTTTTATATTGTTCTATCCATCATTCTTTGTTAATAACACCCATCTTTGTAGTATCCTTTTCTGATTTATTAAAAAGTTTTATAACTTTGTATGCAAAATTTTGTCTGCCATGAATATCATTTTCTATGTCACTTATAAAATTATTCCAAGAATGTTGATGGGCTGTCCTAATAATTTGTTTTGCTATATTGCTTTTTTCCTTTGTCTTGATTCTTCTGTTTTTTGTTGAAGCCACTGTTTATGTGAATTTTGTTTTTCTTTAATTGCCAGTTCTATTTCTTCATTCCAAATTCTTACTCCTTTTCTGCTTCTAATTGTTCTTTTTTCCCCCTATTGCTTCCTGGGCTGCCTTTTCAATGCACTTTTTAATATTATTCCATTCATCATCTAATATATCGCTAGTTGGTACGTGCATCAGGTACTGTTGTAGTCTTTGTTGATATAATGTTCTTATGCTTTCCTCTTGCAAAAGGTATACTTTGTATACTTCTTCATTTGTTGATTTATTCCTGATTTTACTTTTTTTCCATCTTGATCATAATTTAAATTTGCCCATAACCAAAAAAAAATGGTCGGAATCAATATCGCAGCCTCTATATACCTGTACATATTGGAGTTGTCTTAATTTATCATTAATTAGAATATAGTCTATTATTGTTCTGAGTCCTCTTGCGTTCCCTGTGTATTTATATATATCTCGTTTTTTGAAAACACGTGTTGGTAATTTTAAGATGGTAATTGCTTGCAAATTGTCTACGTTGTACTCCATTTTCATTTAAGTGTTGTTCTCCAAAATTTCCCACTATTCCTGGTATTGGAATATTGCCTACTCTTGCATTTAAGTCACCACATGATCATTTTTATTAACGGTTTAATGTGTTTTTTGAAGATCTTCATAGAAATGTTTAGTTTCATCTTTCTTATTCTCAACTGGGACATAAACACCTACAATTGTTAAATGTTCTCTATCAATTTTCATCCTTAATGCTGCAATTCTTTCATTTACATATGTATAATATTCAATCTTAGATTTCCATTTATTATGTACTAATATTGCAACTCCGCTTCGTGCTCTTACATTTCCAGGTACACCACTATAAATCATTGTATAGTTATTTAATTCCTTAGTCCCTTTAAGTTTCTTTTTTGTTTCAATTATGACCGCAATGTGAACATTTTTTTCATAAAGTATTCTTTCTAATTCTGTTTCTTTACTTCCTAGACCTCTGACTTTCCAAGTAACAATATTTATTCTATCGCAAATCCCTAATCGTTTATCCTTTTTCTGCTTAAGTCGTCGTCCATTAAATCCATCCAACTGAACACTGTGAGAGGGATGAGTTTGGAATTGTTTTACATGGTCGGGTTACCAGCCCAGACGCACAACCACCGTCCTAGTGGATAGGGGATTCATTTCGGAGTTTCCTTCTCCTAGACGGGTTGCTAACCAAAGCTTTGGAGTCCCATCTACCCCTTGGCTTGCAGGTTTCCTCTTCCGCCTTCTTCACCGTTGAGAACAATTTTCTTCATCTGCTTCTGAAGCCTTTGAGATATCCCTCGTTGGAGCTAGTTCGCTTCCCTTCTCCTCTTACTAGATAGCAGTCTAGTTAAAAACCAGACTTCCCTATCTAGTCGTCTGGATCATTAGGTACTGAGCCCCTCCATCACAACAAGGTCTAGCCCAGGGGGGGGATTGAAAATCAAACGCTTAAATGGTATGATCATGTACCAAGAATGGAAAATGAAAGATGGCCAAAAAATATATAGGCCAACCAATGGTTACCCCCTGGAAGAAATAAACGTGGCAGACCAAGATGGAAATGGAAAACCTACATCAGAACCATAATGGATGATAGGAATTTGGAAGAGGGAGATTAGAATGATAGAGATAAATGGAAATTGAAGACGGCAAACCTATAAGTGGTGGAAAGCCGAAGAAGAAGAAGAAGATATTTCTTTTGCTTTCATAGCAACAAAGATTGTTGGCGGGAATGTCAAATTACGATGCTCAGCAACAATAACAGTACTATAAGTATAGAATATTAGATACATAGTGCAAAAACACACACACATATATATATATATATATATATATATATATATATATATATATGCCATGAAGAGAAAAATGAATGCCTGAATCGGTATTTGAACCCTGGACCTCTAACTCTACACGTTAGTGCATTATTGCTTTATACGCTACGCTAGTCAGGCATCCTAGTGCAAACATCGATTTTCCTTCCTTATGCATTATTCTCAAATCATGAGGCAACTGAAGCGAAAAAAAACATACAAATAACTTACATAATAACAAACAACAAAAAATAATTAAGTAAATATGAATACATTTGCACAAAGAAATTGGAATTAAAATTTATGAAATGAGGATAATTAGAAAAAAAATCTTATTCTTAGTTTAACCTCTCCCCCTTTAGGAACTTTTAAGTGTTCCATGCTATCCGAGCCTTACATTGACATGATCTGCCCGGAGAGGATGTTTAAATTTTGTATCAAGTACTTACTTCGTAGATCAGCTCAATGCGAGTCAACATGTAAAACAAAACATGTCATTCACTCTCACATTCACACTAAACAAGGCAAATAAGATGGATGATTATAATGGACAAATGGCCTTACTTATTTCCCAATATTTTTCTTAAAGATAAAGAAAAACCGCGAAAAAACTCACATCGGAAACTTTTTTCGATTAGAACACAAGATCGCTGCGTAGGAGGAAACATTATTCCGAAAACACAACAGGGGACAGAGAAATTATGTAAGATTATTAAATCTATTATATAAAAATTAATGTTGGTTTGATTGTTCGTATTTTATGCGCTGTCATGCGATTGCGATGTAGTTTTTTTACAAAATTTTCAGGGATTCCCGGGATGAACATAGGCTATAAGAGAGTTGTGATACTCAACTCCTACACCCTTAAAATCACCCTTTGTAGTGAAAAATGTGAAAAAAAATAATTTTTTGACGCTTAAATGGCTTACGCTGTTTAAACCATAACAAGTACACAAAATTAATTTACACAGAATTAAATATATCAAAAAACTATACAAAAAGGTCCGTGACAGAATATGTTTATCTTTTACGGATAACTTACAATAGCCATTTTTCTCTTTCTTTGATGCCAACAAGATTGGGAAAAGAAGATTCCCAGACAAGCGTGCACTGCCGTACCGTACATCCGATTGTGATGGGGCTTTTTGCAAAATGTTCAGGATTTTCCCGGGAAGATTATAGGCTATAACAGAGTTTTAATGCTCAAGTCCTTCAGCCTTAAAAATCACCCTTTATAGTGAAAAACAAAATAGAAGTAGCTTTTTGTACGCTTAAATGGCTTACGCTGTCTAAACCATAACAAATACACCAAATTAATGTACACAGAATTGAATATCTGAAAAAACTCTACAAAAAAGCCCGTGACAGCATATGTTTATCTCTTACGGATAACCATTTCTGTCTTTCATTGATACCAAGAAGATCGTAATAAGTAGATTCCCGGGCAAGTACAGCAGCAGCACGGATAACTCGAAATAACGAATTTTGTCTTTCAACTCATTTATGCCAAATGCATCGGGATACGTAGATTCCCGGGCAATGCCGGGTAATAACGATATAAATTTATAATTTTTGTTTTCCTTTTGTTTATTCAACTAAATATAAAAACACATTATCATTTATTTAGGGTATTAGCTAGTATATTAATAGAGTGACATTTAACACTACCAACCAATTTTAATAAGTTATTTATTACATATCATGTTATGACTGTTTAGATATAAGGAACCCATGATCTACGGTGTCTTAATAGTTATTACAGAGTAATATGTTAGAGGTGTGGCATATCTTTGGTTAATACGGTTTCTGATAGATTACAAATAACAATTGAAAATGGTTGACGTGGGCTATGATTACTTGATATAATATGAGTATAGAAGTTAATACTTTGTTTGTTGCTTCATTCACAAAAATATGTGGATATTAGTGAATGAATAGTGGGAGTTAACTGCATTCTGTTTATTTTGTCACCTCAGGGTATGTCTGAGATCCATTTCTTTACCTTGGAAGCTCGGCATTGCGTTATTTCAAGAATCCGTAAAACAACTACACCCACTTGACTTACTGAGGAAGGCGTGACAATTTGTTATTAAAAACATCACGATTTAATAATATCGCACTTGACAGTGATTTCAATATTACGTAACATACGTTTTCGATTTGACAATGGTAAATATCAACACTTTTAAAATTCATATTAAAGCACCGTTGAGGTTATTGTTATAAGATATTAAATATAAAATTGGTACCTGGTAAGTCAGTCATCCTCAACTAAATTATTAAACTTCATCAAATAGTTCCAATATGGAGGCCTTTCAAAAATAATGTTTCATCTTCTGCATTTTAACTGGTACCTGACATCAGGTACCAAATTTATATTTAATATCTTAATAATGATACATTTATTTAAGAGTCGGCCGCGGTGGACTAGTAGTTATGCTCCTTGCCTCTAGTCTCGAGGGTTCGTACCCGGCCGGGGTCGATGTATTTTTTTTAGGATGGAAAAATCCAAGGAACAGGTCCTCCGGGAAGGACTTTAAGCCATGGGTCCCGAGTCTGAAGATTTTCAGGCTCGTAAAAGATCCTTAGACCTGAATAAAAAGGCCTCTAAGCAAAATTTATCTAATTTCCCCGTCATAGTACTACTTGGTTTCCTAGATGTCACTATAAGGTGGGCCACTCAATGAAATATATCCGAAAAATAAATTGTGTAAACTAAATAAGTATGGTTGAATTTCTCTCCTGTAGGGAGAGAGCGTCTAAATCTCGTTGAGAGAAACAAGAGCTTACAAGAAGAAATATATTTAAGATTATCCAGAGAACCACTGGGAGAACACATTTACATAGTTGGTTAAGACTATGCGCTACAAGCAGGGTTGTTGAGGATTTAAGTCCTTGGGATCGATGTAGTCAAGATTTTTAAACTGGCCTACACTCTCTGGTCGAAGCAAGTATTCGGTTCTTCCAGAAAATGTAAAAACTAAGAGTTGGAATACCAAGACTACGATGGATGGAAGAAGTGTATAATGACATCAGGCAACTTGGTGTTAAAAGACGGAGAAGACAAGAATGTCAGGAGGTGATTAGAGAGGTTACGTTAAATTCAAAGGACCATAGCGCCAAAGAAAAAGAAGGAACTTTCTGATGCACCATGACTTTGGGGTCGACTTAGTATCTAACGGATATCATTACCAAACATATGTTCTTAGGGTAAAGTCGGTCGGACACGCGGGGCTGACAATCTGGCTGACATCGGGTGTCAATTGTCTAGAAAGGTGGGAGCCTTAATCACCTACTATCCCAAGGACTTCCTAAAGTGGAATAACTTTACATTACCTTTACTCACTAAACTAGTAACAAATGGAAGAACCATAATGACAAACAAAATTAATGATATCGAGAAACTTTAAAATACATTTCAAACGCTTTAGGTGACGCTCAACAGAAGACTTTAAATTATGACTATTTTAATATCCGTTCTTCTTAAATTTCAATATTGCTTGAAATCGAATAACTTTTGAATCTTACTTTGAGTTATAATTTCTTATTTAAATGAAAATAACTTATATTTTCATTTATTTGAGTTTTATTGATATTTCTGTCTTTTTCATCTTTATTTCCTAAAATCCTGTAAAGTTTATACTGTTTGATGTTAAAAGCGGACTTCTAAAAATTTCAATTTAAATACTTTCCAAAGAAAATTATTTTAATATTTTTGACACTCGCCAACAAGTAGAAGTAGAGGATCGTAATATTATGGTGTTTATAGCCATTTTTTATTTCTCCCTGTGAAATTAAAACAATTGTTAGAAGTCCCTTTTAAAAACAAGCTGTTCATATTGTCGCTCATAGCGGTGACAATATACCAAGTAGTATTTGTTTAAATAGCTGCACACCAGTTTTACTAAAAAAAATTCCAATTTTCTTTTATTTAGTTTACATTAATTGTATTTGCAACCACACACGATTATTTTGATCAAAGAAATGACAGGTTGGAAGGAAAAGACTACATAACAGTGAGTTCCATGATCTTTAAGCAAAATCATGTGGTATAGGAACTCTTATACAGACTTATAATGCCACACTTCGACTACTGCGACATATTACTGACTAATGTGGCAACTGATCTGACAGACTACAGCGTGCTCATAATGCGTACATTCAATTTCCGTCGTTATAACCACGCGTCTGCTTGATTTCAGGCCATATCATGGCTACGCCTAAATGACAGAAGAACTTAAATTCACATACCTTACTATTCCAAATTCTGCACACATATTTACCAAGTTATTTAACAACACGTTTTCAAAATTTATCGGCTCATCACAATTTAGGAACAAGATCACAAGACTCTTCTTTACTTTTGATACCACAGCACAGGACATGTCTATACTCTGAATCTTACACAATATCTATGACTAGATCATAGAACTCACTTCCCAGTCATGTCAGGGACCGTCAATCGCTATCATTATTTAAATACGAATTAATCGATATCTTACGTTAGACACAATGAAAACATTAACTGCATAACAACTATGTACAACATTCTACAAATAACATCTAGGAAGCTACTTACTTTATTTTATATCATTTTAATTTTATTATATTCCATGTTTTTGTTAGTATTAACTAGTATTGAATAACATAATTGTATTTGTTTAGTCTGTATTTAATAATATCTTAAAATTGTAATAAGTATGTAATTTTTGTATAATTCTACTATTCTCTGGTTGAGGGGAAGAAGTCCTTATAGTCTTAACTCTGCCAGATAAAATAAAGCATTATTATTATTATTATTATTATTATTATTATTATTATTATTATTATTATACACTGCAATGGATAGGACACGAGAAATAAATAGGGTATGCAAGAGGGGTATGGAAACTCCTTGTAGGAAAACAGAGGGAAAGCGCCAAGTTTATAGATCACGATTGAAGTGGGAGAATAACGTTAACCATGATTTGAGGGAAGTACATAATACAGGGGATGATTGGAAAAATTTAAATCAGGATAGGAATTGAGTAGAATTTATGTTCGAGCGGCCAAGAATCTATGGGTTCAATAATGCCAGCGAGTTAAAAAGTCATTTTTATGTCCTTGACGTTTTCATAGAATCATTAAAGATCGTTTCTTCACATCCACAGATATATTTGTCAACACCATCTTCAAACTGATTTTACTTGTCGCAAACCCAAACCACACAATTGACTCGCGATTATCTGCTTTGCCGGGTATCGAAAGTTTTGGAAAGTTCGCCGTGTGGACAAATCTCGGCGCACGCCATCCTTCGGGGAATATTACCTTCTCGAAGAAGAACCTTGGAGAAGCAACGCCTAGACATCTAGAAAGCTCCCATCGGTCATCCCCGACTCGTGGGTCGCGACTGGCGAAACACTTATACCTTATAAGCCTAGACTTGAAACAACGAGAGTCTTGCTGTCGCCCACGTAATTCAAACCACGAGCAATCCGGAGCATTTTCTTCAAACTTGTCACAGTAGATGTCTACTACCAAGCACTAGAGTTATGACATCGAAGGTATGATAAAAACCTACAAGCGCTACAGGCCTGGAAGACCGTAGGCCTACCAGCCGGCTGTTAGCGTCACATCCACATGTGTTAATCACAGAGGTAGACAATCATCGAGCCACTGTAGGAGTGACATGTGGTCAGTATGTCGGATCCCCCAGCCGTTATAGTTGTCTTTTCAGCTTAGAGTCGCTACTTATTATAGCTACCCAAATGCCTCACGATGCTGGGTGGGCACCGGTCCAGTACTGGCCGAAATTCCATGAGAAAATTTGTTCCCCCTGGGGACTCGAGCCAGTGCAAGTCCCGTAGTTCTGCGCCGAGACTTCTTGCCTTAACCACTCGGCCACGGCGTGGGGCTCGAACGTATGAAATTTAACCAAATTTAGGTGATCCGTACACACAACTAAGAGCAAAATGAGTAGACCAATGTTACACATTTGTGTACCAGCAGGCGTAGGTTCAGAGGATGCCTCTGTAGTCTTCGTGATTAGCATGACTGTCACAATTTATCTGGTTACTGACTTTTTAAAATTAAATTGTATCACTTATTAAAAATCATAAATGTAGAAGGTTATAACAAAACAAGTTACATCTAATAACTTAAATGTGTTTTTTTAATTTACTTTAAGCTTCAAAAAAATGTTGTGATATTTCCTGTGGTTATGAGCGTTACATTAACGCAGCGGAATAGAACTCTACCGACATTTAAACAGGTTGTTCAGGAATAATGACAGAGTATTTTGACATAAGTTACACATGATCATCGGTGACTTATTATACAGTACCCTTAATGTGTTGTAAGTGTGTTAGATATGTAGCATGTCCTTTGGACCGTGATCAGATGAGTTCTGAAATATCACAGAGAAATATTAAAAATTAATCAACTAAAGTACGTTCCCTATACTATAAAATCATTAACTGCAAATGAAAATTACACGAATAATGAAACATACCAAGGACAAAATTCATACTTTTTTGTAAAATACTGTAAAGTACACAGTACTCTTCATCAGGCGAGTCCAACATTTTTAGAAAAGGGCCACTGTCATTAAGATGAATTGGTTTACGGGCCACATGATTCGATTTGATTTTACCGTATTAAATAGGATCTAAGATAAACCAATTAATTTAAATATAAAATAGCTAATATACTATACTGTTATATTTTTATTGAAATATTAATAATATACTATTTAAGTCAGTCTTTGAATTAAATTAATTATATAATTTATTTGTTCATGTATAATCTAATTCTAAAATCTGAAGTGAGCAATATAAATTGTTGGGTTACAACATTTTTAATTTTTCCCGGTCTGTTCAATTGCTATTGGGATACTATGTCCTGTAGTAGTGGTCACTGTGATTAACAAATTTGTGCAGCCAAAGTTGAAGTCTGGCGGCTGTTTCTAATATAAATCTCTTCACTATTGCTTCTTGAATATTGTTCACTAAGTGAAGTAGACTAGCAGAACTACACTTTATCTTGAGGTAATACAGTTTAATAGTATCTTGAAAAACGATGAATCAACCTGCTCTAATAGAACAGGAGCGGCCTGCTTGAAGCGAGGACAGCACCAGTAGAATGTAGATTTTTATCAATCTTGTAGAACGTAGTAGCTCGACCTACTCGTCGAGAGTAAATACAGAACTCTGTTTGTAGAAATCAAACTTCAAAGTAATATTATAGCC
Organism: Diploptera punctata; assembly: GCA_030220185.1. Classification (NCBI taxonomy): domain Eukaryota; kingdom Metazoa; phylum Arthropoda; class Insecta; order Blattodea; family Blaberidae; genus Diploptera; species Diploptera punctata. The sequence goes on along the minus strand of JASPKZ010009448.1, from coordinate 81,727 downwards.
TTCTCGAATGAAGCAGGACGGTCTGCTGGAAGATTAGCAGAACTGAAAACAAATATTCTGCTCACAAAGTGAAACAGGACGGTCTGCTCGCGGAAAGGAGCAGAACTCAACTTGAGAGAGAGATCGACCATACAGCTTGAAGGTCGAGATGATAATGTTGCGATGGCTAGACAGCTCGTCGAACGTTTGTGCAGAACTTGAAACTTCTAAGTAACATTATAGCCTGCTCGAATGAAGCGGTCTCTGCTGGGGTCTGCTCGCGGAAAGGAGCAGAACTCAACTTGAGAGGGAGATCGACCATACAGCTTGAAGGTCGAGATGATAATGTTGCGATGGCTAGACAGCTCGTCGAACGTCTGTGCAGAACTTGAAACTTCTAAGTAACATTATAGCCTGCTCGAATGAAGCGGTCTGCTGGGGTCTGCTCGCGGAAAGGAGCAGAACTCAACTTGAGAGGGAGATCGACCATACAGCTTGAAGGTCGAGAAGATAATGTTGCGATGGCTAGACAGCTCGTCGAACGTCTGTGCAGAACTTGAAACTTCTAAGTAACATTATAGCCTGCTCGAATGAAGCAGGATGGTCTGCTGGAAAAGTAGCAGAACTCAAAACAAATAGCCTGCTCACTAGGTGATGCAGGACGGCCTGTTCGCAGCATGGAGCAGAACTTGACTTGATGAGAGAGCTCGACCTACCTAGTTGAAGGTCGAAACGATAATGAGAGAGAGCTCGACCTTCCTACTTTCAGGTCGAGACGATACTGATACTATGAGTAAGTAAATTACTAACAAGAAACAAACAATCAGACCGACAGCTTTCATAAATAGATAAACAATAAGTTCGGTCTGACGCGAACAAAATAAACAAGTGAGAACAAAGATAAACAGAGGGAATTCGAAAGTGAACAACATAGAAGAAAAAAGGGAAAAATACATTTGAATTCCCTACTGCTAGAAAAGGCGAAGACGCGTTAACAATAGCATCTCCTCTAAACTCAAATTAACATACACATTAAATCTAAGATTTAATATAAGTAAAGTAATCCTTGTATGTTTAATATAAATTTTAGTTTAAAAATTGAATAAAATTGTTACGTTAAATTTTTTTTTTTACCTGTCAATGCGATATCTGGCACTGCTTCTCACGAACAACGCATCCGATGTCTGGTTTGATTGATATAACAACTCGATGCGAACTCTCCAGATGACTGTTGGTGATTCGCGTTCTCATTGCGCGCTTCACATGTCTCATCCTGGAGAACACTTGTTCGCATATGTATGCGTTAGCGAAAAGTGATGCGAAACGAAATGCATGTCTATTAATGCCCGAATATGTTTCTCTGGGAAAGTAGTCGCGATAGAATTGTAGTAAGAAGACAATGTAGAACTTATTCTTTACGACTGACGCACATTGAGAATCAATGCACTCCATTTGCAGATCTTCGGGGAGCTCGTCAGTGTTAATGGAGAAAGCGAAAGAAGACAGATTGAAACTTATAACATTCTCCTCGAAGTCTTGAAATTTAACTTCATTTCTTAATTCTGCTATAATTTCTGCGTACTTTTGAGAATTAGATTATTACACTTTTGTAGGACTGGGAACTGCACAAAGCTTTTTTTATTTGATATTTAAAAGTCGCAATTTTGTTTCTAAGGTCTTCACGTGATTAGACATAGTATTGATCATATATTGATTAAGACTTTCGCGGCTATCGTTATGCATTCTAAAAACTACCTTTTCGGGATTGGATTCTTGTAGTATTGTCTTCTCGACATTTCATCACCTTTTGTGGGTGACATCTTCAGGAGATTTTCTGGAGATTTTGCTTGTGTAGATTTTCGTAGTAAGTGCTAATTAGTTGTTAATTTGTGTGATTTTTCCGTAACTATGATTTTTCGTAAATCATTTCTAATTAATTGAGTTAAACATAGGGTAGGGCGGTAACCTACATTGTTAAGTTTACGTATTATGATAGCTACATTACGTTAGGTTGACCAAATTAACAGGTTGGCAGAGGATAATCCTGTTAAAAAAAGTATATTACTTAAACCTGAAAGAAGTGGGAGAGTATGCAGACATTAGTTGAGACTGTTAGGTAGAATAAAATATCTTAAGAATCTGGCGTCGGAGGATGGGAAAGGAAGTTGTTGGATAGGGATGGATGGAGATAGATCTTTTGAGCGACCCGGGCCTCAAAATAAGTTGTACTGCTATCTATGTTGGTGAGTCGCTTTAATTATAGTGGCCATATTATGAGTTTTATATAGATTTTCTCTTATTGTGAGTGATATGTTACGTTAGGCATTTTCTCTAGCCCTGCAGCTCTCACGTCAATACAGTGCAATGAACGGAAACTTTAATAAGTAGTAGTTTCTATTCATATTTCATTGAATGTCATTACATCTGTCCAAAGCAATATGTATCATATTATAAAATGCACCTCTTACTTGGCAGAAGATGCCTGCGGTCTTTAGATCTGATTCTATTATTATCATTAAATGACTCTGCTTGCCTGTAGCCCTACATCATTAGATACGAATATGGTTGTTAATAATTATTTTTGGGGAATAACTGACTTGAATATCCTAACATATTCCTTACATTTGCGGAAAACCCTGAATATCCTCATCTTGGCAATTATTTCTACGGATAATCAAATCCGCCACTATTGTGCGAGAGGCGGTGATGATTGATTGAGCACAGCAAGAGTCTATTGTATTTTGATCTTCTTCTTCTTAATCCAACCAAGTCTTAGGCCTATAGGCCTGATGAATTTTGTATCAAGCATTTCCTTTATCGGCCCAGAGATGTCTTCCCTATTGGACAATAACGAAGCATGGCCTTGGGAACTCTATCTGAACTAATTCGTCGCAAATTATTCTTCCGGTTGTTCTGGTTTCTATATATGTATTCAATAACCGGTTCTAAACAAAGTTTGCATTTATGCTTTTTTGATACATTCCGAAAATGGCACATTTTTTCACTTTTTTTTTACAATAATATTTTTTTTAATGTAAAATAATAATAAAAACTTTTAAAATAATAGAACAAATGGAAGATTATTGGCACTGGAATGAAATTAAGAACTCCTATGTTGTGAGGTATGTGAAGTCTATGAATTGAAATTTGGTTGTGATTAAGCTCTTCAGTTCCTTTTTATCCCATGCAATACAATTTATAAACAACTGAAGATCATTAAGTTACAAAACTGTGCTCCATGCTCATATTTTTTACTTTATTTTTAATTGTTAAGAATAGCTGGCAACATTACATAAAATGTAAAAATCCAATATAATCTACCGCATTGTAAATTATGTTTTAGAAAGTTCTAATTCACTTTGTTTCTTGAATGCTTTCTTAATAAGAGCAAAATTACAGCTATCCAAATCAATTTTGTTCTTACAGAAAGATCCAAATTTGTTGTTGGAGCCCAAAAAACGTTTCTCTTCTAAATGAATATTACTTATCATTCGACACAAAATTAAAGTTTTATTCATCATAAATTCTACTTAAGGACTCAAGAGGTCCTAAATCCAGCGATATTGTGCGAACAAACTGATTTGTGTAATGAATGTTGGGTTCTTATTGAAATCATCACTTCATGGAGGCAACTACAATTGAAACGTTGCTGAAAACCGTGCGAAATCATGTAAAAGAGTTAAACAACATGAAGTTGACGGAAAAGAAACTGTACAGAAAATACTTTGCACGCTAGACTATAAAAACACCTGGCAAATGCTCAAATCGTGCAGCAGATGGTGTCCTATCCCAGTTACTTACCATTATTTAACAAGAAAATAACTCGTTGCAGTTACAAGTGAAGGAACTATCATATTAACATTTATTTATCATGTGAGGACATTGAGATGAAAGCGAAGAAAAAAGGTTTCGTATTAATATTTACTTATTCCTCTGATCAAAATGTATTGTTCTTTCCCATCCAAATAATATCTTAATTGCTTACTAAATGTCTCTTTCAGGTAATGAGCTAATACTGTAGCTTATAACTCGCTGATATCTATAGAAAAATAGGTGTAATTAAATTGTATTGCGTAAGTAATTCACGCAAGGGAGTACCCTTGCCCCTCGTAGAGATGTATGGGTATAGATAGACATTTAATTATCATGGTAGGATATTGGACAGATTATGTAGCTCGAATGAGTAATAATAGAAATGCTTTAATTATTATTTTATTAGTAAATCCTTCTGGACAAGACCATTAGGAAGACATGTTCGAAGACAAAGTTCGGATTGATCTTACTTAAGGAACTGGATATCATATATATTAATCATCTTGGCTTATTAACAATTTCTTATCACATCAGATATTGATTTGGACGGTTCTATAGCCCCAATGACTGATACTAGAGAATGGTTTCAAATTATTTATTGGGAAACCTTATTGGGAAATGCCATTAGGAAAACTTAAGGAGGAAGATACTGTAAGGAATGATCTTACTGTAGCTGTCTCGGTAGACGCGTGGTTAGGGCGCGCGACTACCCCAACTAGGATCCCAGGTTCGAATTATACCGGTTCCAGAAGGACATTGGTGGTGGGCTATACCGGGATTTGTAGGATTTTTTGGGGTTCTCTGTTTTCCGAATATCATCTTACAAACACTCTCCATTACCTCTTCCCTCCCCTTCATGTTATTTTATTTCTTTTTCATTCATTTCATATCTCGCGTTAAGAAAAAAACGTTACGTTGAAAATGTGTGGTTGCAGGGATCTAGTGGAATCAAAAAGATCATGCCTCTTTACTCTGAACCTGACAATAAAAAAAGGGCAGAAAAGCAAATGGGAGGGTTGTAGTCCATCCTCGCGGTCATGTGTCTAACCTTAAAATGACGGTATCTACAATGGAAGTATAACCTGGTGTGTCGGACCTAGAAGACGATCTATAACTTGTATCACATCGTAGGGTAGACTTTCATTCCACTCATCTCCATAATTCCCGGATAGCGCAATAGGTCTTTCAGGTCGCGGTGCTCAGGGCAATCTTCCGTCCCAGTCAGAATAGAGAAATAAAAAGTTAGGGAACTAGATAACGGGGATATGAACTCTATTAAATTGGCTGAGGATTACCGGAAAATTGCTTTATTTTTTCTCAATATTTTTAAAATTCAAACTTATTTTGAAAGGATATTAATTTAGGGTAATTCAGTTTTTAGGTTAATAAGGGATGTTTAGGCACCAGGAGTATCGAAATGAATTCTCCATGTATGAGAACTTGGGTTGCTCAGGTTGGAAATTGGTAGAGCTGAGGTTCTTTTCTACAGGGATAAGCAAGGAGCTGGCCGGCGCAAGACTACGCTAGATGAATGTCTATAAATGTGCTTTATTTATTAATTGAATTGGACACTGTTTACACGTATGATTGTAGACACATTTAAGGTCGGACAAGGTATTGACCACAGGAACGCATTTAGAATCCAATATAGAATCTCTGAGGCTCTATCACGGCCGAATTGCTTCTAAGTGTGAAACTCCTGCAGTTATGTATTTTGCTAATTGATGGCCATGTCGGTGAGTCTGTTCCGACTCCCGCCTCGGTAAGCTACGAAGAACTCAGAACGCAGAACTATCTTTTATCTGTGGGCTGCGGAGAACTCCCGCCCGATGAGTTACGCAGAACTAGCTTAACATAATTTTGTTGGGTATAAGGAAAACTTCGTTTACCCTCTCTCTGTAACCATGTGGTCATTACCTTGTCGTGATATAACACTTTACTATATTGGCTGACAACGATTCCTTAGTACCAAAGAATGGATCGCCGTCTTTTTATTGGACAAAGATCCACCATGTTCCCTGGATGAATATTCCCATCCTAAAATACAGTTCTACCAAAAGTTCGTACACTGGGGAATTCCGGTCTAAATTTATTATATAACTTTCTTTAGGAGTGACTTTATTCCGCTTTGTAGTTCGCGTTCTCGCGGTTAGTCAGGTTCGTTATAATGAGTTGTTTACTTCACGCTGTAGTTTCCAAGCCATACATCAATTCTTTGTTCTTAACCTGTCAGTGAAGCTCGGTTTAAGATCTTAGATTACTGGTCTAAAGAAATGTCCGGTAATCCGCTAGTGCAATAGATTTCTTCAAATGTTAACTCTATTGTGGCCTCTTCAAGTACCTGTCGCTTGACAATAGCGATACCATGTACTTGTTAAATGGTTTACTTAATAACTAACTGATCGTTTATTCGGGATCCTATCAACTTCATTAATTCAATTTATTTTTATTTAATTATATAAAAATCAAATCCCTCGTGTTCTCACGATTTGATTCCATATACGTTTCATCCACCTGCGATGATTATTTCGTCCTATAGAGATTTAACATGATAATAATACATGTCCTAAATCTTTGATTATTTTAATTTCTTAACCTAGGAGTCTGTGTGGAAGATTGTTACAATTTAATATATATATATATATATATATATATATATATATATACGTGGGCTGTAACAAAAATAGTGGCAAAACTGCTGTAGAAGCGAAACCAGATGGACTTAATTGTTGTAACTTCTGTCACATGTTAATTTATGCCTGACCTATCTTACTCTCAAAGTGCATGAGCTTTGGAGAGAGGAAGTTTGTCTCCTCTGAATTGCCATTCTAAGCTGTTGTGTTTCTCTATGTTTACAAAGCAGGAACAGCGATCTTGGTTGAAAATCTAATGTGCCCAGCATTGCAAATGAAGCGCCCACTTTTTTTGCAGAACCTCCAACAATTTTGCAGGATAATGCTCAGCTCACACGGCACACCCTCTTGCTGATCTGTACCGTCGTTGGAGGTGGGATGTGATTTTCCGTCTACCAAGTTCCCTCATTTGTTAAAATCCATTCCCTTTTATAACGTATTCCTATGCGTGAGCATGTATTCAGATTTATTGATATTTACTTCCAGCTCCAGTTTCTTAGTGTTATTAGGTTTTTTATTGCTTTTGTCATATTTTCTTTGGACAATAGCTATATATTTGTCAGGTCGCTAAACACATTTTGCAAAAAAAATTCTAGTTTTCTTAAAATTAAACTACATTAATCGAATATCTGCGTTACAATTTCGAAACTATCCGTATTCATAATAAAGAAAAATGTAGTAAAAGTCTGTTCCTGAATCAGGTCTATGATATTAAAACGTTTTTAGGTATATTTAACAGCATGTAAAATGGCATCATAGTCCACTCAATAGAGTATAGTATGTTAAAAGAGATAAAATGGCTGTCACTGCTGTTATAATGCCAAGGTTGAAAAAAAAAGTTGTGTAAACTAAATGAATTATTTACAAACGCCGTGGGATCTGCAACATGATATGTTATATTTCTGTTTGAATGCTCGGGTTGCAGAATGACTTGTAACTAACTAAGATCCGGGTATCCCTCTATTATGATACAGAGGTTTTGATAATATTGAAGAGAGAGACTGTTATGAAAAGAGGTAAAAACTAACTCATAATCAAAAAGTGTATATGTGGTTCAGGTCTACAAAAACAATTAAGGTTTTCTCTATCCTTTAAAAAATAATCACAGTTGCTAACTAAATTGAGGTTGAAGAACAAGAATATGACACCAGAAAAGTTTTGTTAGCTCTTGGTTCAAGATTATATATATATATATATATATATATATATATATATATATATATATATATATACATACATACATACATACATACATACATACATACATACATACATACATACATACATACATCCATACATACATAACATACATACATACATACATACATACATACATACATACATACATACATACATACATACATACATACATACAGACAATACATACATACATACATACATACATACATACAAAATACATACATACATACACTAGAAGTCCCGGCCACGCGTTGGCTGTGGCTAAGGTATACGTTAAAAATTTAAATTAAGTTGCTGTCTTTCAGCCAATTACTTAAACTAATACTTACACACGAAATTAATAATATTGAAAATAAATAAACACTGAACACACTTAAATTATGAAATAATCGATATTTGTAATTCAATTGAAATTCGCGGTTGCAACAAAAAGCACAGCCATCTAGATCTCTCTTTTTAAATAATAAACCAATTATCTTACCAAATTACCTTACACCGCCATCTGTTAGAATCGTATGGAACTCACAGATAATTATATTTTTGTTAAATAATAAACAAATAATTTGCAATAAAAAATAATGCGATTATAAATTTAGTTATAAACTACCTTAAGTCTCAAGTTGGATCAAACTGCACACAGTGTGCAACATTTTATTAAAATCGGTTCAGTAGTTTAGGATTCCATCGCGGACAAACAACGTGACACGAAATTTTTATATATTAAGATATATACATACCTTCTTTACATTGCTGAAATGTCTTGATGGAAGCACTCTCTGTGTTCGTCATTCAAATCATCACTATTGTTTGGAAATAAGTCGAGATGTGAGTGCAAAAAATGGATCTCGATTGAAATTACAACCTAAATCTTGGTATGACCTCAGAAGTTCATTACTTGGTACATACTAACTGTATTCCGAATTTGATGGCGATGACCTATAGACTGCTATGTATCTGCTATTGATGGACTTCATAAATACTTTTTCACTAAGTAATTTTGCTTCCTCATAGCTCTCCTTTATGTGACCCACAGAAACAGATAGCAGTTCATTTCTGTTGTGAGGCTTAACAGATTTCAAAGTTAACTTAGAGGAGTCAATAAAATATCTCCATCCTTCGGGATTATGCTCCATTGTGAAAGAAGCCATCAGACCATGTATATACTGCAGACAACCAAGTTGTTTTCCATTTTGAAGAAAGGCAGTTAGTCTCTTTCTCGATAACTATTACAGACACTTACACATTTTTCTCCAGGAGATTCCACTGCTGAAGCCTGGAGCCAAGAAGTTCAGCCTTGCTTTTTGGTAACTGCAGATCACGAATTAAATCATTAAACAAAATATGATAATTAAAATAAACCTCATAGTGTCACTTCCTGTATATATGTAATATTAAACAAAATATGGTTCACTTAGTGTTTACAACCTATATTTGTAACAAGAAAATAATTACAAACATTATAAAATTTCCCTCTATCACAAAATTAATCATGTTTTTCAAGAGAATAAGAGCTAAGTAAATATTTTAAACATCATATTTGTTTATTTCACATAACATTAATAGGAACCAACTATTTTTAATGCGGATAGATTTTGAGTGTAGAACAGTGTTATCTGACATTATTATAATTTTTGTGTTAATTACAGATATTTTCATATATCTTATTCTTAATTTTCTTAGGAGGTATACTCGTTCTATTTATTGCTATAAAAATATACAATAAAGTATTCAGTCTGAATTAATGTATATATACTTTCCGAAAAATCATACTATTTATACGTTTTTCTCAAGAAGTATTAGACGTAGGACAATGACATATTTAGGAAACTATACTCACTATAATGAAGACCCTGTATAGCAGACATAGTACTTCAGAAATTATATTGTCATCAATAATTCATATTCCATTTCATTAATTCAATTTAACCTTTCGCCTTATACTGTATATAGGCCTACTTCTATGTGCCACACGCCGCCCGGGCCTTACAGTGGCATGATCTGTTGGGAGATACATCTCTATCCTGAGCTAATGTTTACAAATGTATAATTTATTTTCCTCAAATCATGGTTCATGTTATTCTCCCACCCCATTCTTAGTCTACCCACTTGGCGCTTCCCTCTGGGTTTTCTACAAAGGATCTACATGCCCCTCTTCTACTTCCTATTCGTGCCAAATGTCCTGCTATCTCTTCTACTACACTTATTTTTACATCTAGTTTCCCATAAGGATAATTTACACTCAACAGATGAAAGTATTTTTAAGAATATGTACATATATATATCTAAATGCATTCTTCATCAACACGGTTTTAAATAATACCAAGTAATTAAAATCATATATGCCTATATGGCTTATTTATTACCAGTTATCTTTAATCTTTCTACATAACCGTCTCTCCACAACAGATTGCCACTGACGAAATGTTCAGTACTTGTAGAGATGGTTGAATACATGACAAATAAAAAAGTCATGTGGCTGTGATCTTCATATTTTCGGTTTTAAACCTACTCGGTTCAATAGAATTTTTTAGGCGTAAATTTCTTGAGCATGAAAATAATAGCATAAAGCTATGAGACCCGTGTCGTTGATTTATAGCTGGTAACAGAACTTTAGCCTAAAATAAAAAAAATTCAAACTTAAAATAGTTCAAAGTATTTAAATTAATGAAGATCGCAGAAACAAAGATGCTATATTTTATTAGCTCGCAGAACCTGGCGTTGGAATGGATTTTTTTTGCATAAAGCAACAGGTTCAGATGGGATATCAGCAGAATTGATAAAATCAGGGAGAGATAATTTTATGGATAAGATATATCGGTTACATACTATGATTTGGGAAAAAGTAGCTCTTCCAAATGAATGGAAAGAATCGATTATCATACCAATCTATAAGAAAGGAGATGAAACTTATATACTATAGAGGCATCTCATTACTTTCAACTTCAAATAAAATCCTAACAAATATATTAGTAAGCAGACTTACTCCCTATATTAATGAAATTCTAGGAGTTCATCAATGTGGATCTAGAAGAAACAGGTCTACAATAGATCAGATTTTTAGTATAGGCCTAAGACAGATGTTAGAAAAATAAATGGGATATAATGGCTCGGTACACCGACTATATGTAGATTTCAAAAAGGCATATAATTCAATTAAGAGGAACAAGTTATACTATCCTGCTGGAGTTCGGAATTTCTAAAAAAGTTAATTAGACTTACACGAATGTATCTAAATGGTACAAAGAGTAGGGTGCGTGTAGGCAGATAGTTGTCGGATTCTCTTAAATTTCACAACGGGTTAAAGCAAGGAGATGCACTATCTCCTCTACCATTCAATTTTGTACTAGAGCATGCAATCAAATCTTTGGAGAATGAAGAAGGCCTATAGCTCAATGGTATTAATAGGCTCTTAGTTTATGCTGATGATGTAGTACTATTGAGCGATAGCGAGGTGATACTAAGGGCCAATACGCACACTCTACCGAGTAACACTAAGAAATTGGAATTGGAGGTAAACATCAATGAAACTAAATATATGTTCACACACAGAAATGCATTAGGCCTATATAATAGAAATGGATAACTAATGAAAAATGAGGGAAAGTTTAAAGAAGTGGCTGAATTTAAATATCTAGGAATAATAATTACAAATAGGAATGAGATGCACAGATAAATTAAACTTAGGCTGAATTCTGGAAATGCATGCTATTACGCATTGCAGGGATTCTTGTCGTCCCAACGCCTTTAAAAAAAAACATTCAACTGAAAATATATAAAACTGTTATTCTCCCAGTTAAATTATATGGATGCGGAACGTGGACTCTTACTTTAAGGGAATAAAGAAGATTACGAGTATTTGAAAATTAAAGTTTTTAGGAAAATTTTTGGACCAAAAAAAAAAACAAGAGATGAACAGACAGGTGAATGGAGAAACTACTTAATAGCTACATGGTATGTATAGGAAGCCAGATATAATAACAGTTAAGTCTAGTAGACTGAGATGGGCAGGACATGTGACACGAATAGAGAATGAAAGAAGCGCGTGGAAGTTTCTTGTAGGAAAATCGAAGGGAAAACGCCCAGTTGGTAGACCAAGAATGAGGTAGGAGAATAACATTATCCATGATTTGAGGGAAGTAGATTATACAGGGGATGATAGGAAAACATTAGTTCAGGATAGGGATGTTTGGAGAGCTTATGTCCGCGCGGCCCTGATCCTACGGGTTCGATGGAGCCAGAGAGTTTGATAGTTATGGCCAGGTTTTTCATACTGTAAAATTCAATATAATTTGTATGGAAAAGGATCTATATGTATCATAGTTACTTAATCCTCTTGAGCGAAAGAGATGACCTTAGGGCCTTAACTCTGCTAAAATAAATAGGCCTAATAATAGTTATTATTTGTTTTATTATTATTATTATTTTTATTACTGTTAGTATTAATTATTATTATTTTTATTACTGTTAGTATTAATTATTACCGTAATAGACCACTAACTAACTCACTGACACTATCTAACCCATAGGTTCATGGCCGGACATAAGCTCTCCATATATCCCTATCTTAAGCCAGTGTTTTCCAAAAATCCCCTGTATAATCTACTTCCCTCAAATCATACTTAATGTTATTTTCCCATCTCATTCTTGGTCTACTAACTGGGCGTTTCCTTCTGGTTTTCCTACAAGAAGGTTCCATGCGCGTCTTTCATTCCCCATTCGTGCCACATATCTTGCCCATCGCAATCTACGACAACTAGGCCTTCTAATTGACAGGTTGATCACGATAATGATTATTATTAGTAGGCCTACTTTTTTTTATTGCCGATGAGCCCATGTAGGACTACGCAAAGTACTTAGAGGCGTTTCCTTTGAGTCCAAATTTATTTCATTCTTTTACTATCAGCTTGTTTTCTATCATCTGTCCAAGTTGTTCCAGTTTTTTTCTTCGGTTTGTCCTCTTGGTCAACTTGCCACTTATTCACCTTAATTCTAAATATATCTCTGTTTGGGATATCTTCTTTAGTAATTCCTGTCAATTTTAAGTCCTTTTTGACTTCATCAATCTACTTCATAGTATCCATCGGAGCTTTACTTCTGTTTTCGTAGAATTCCGTTATCTGTTTTGTAAGCCTGTTTGAGTTCATTCGTTTATATGGCCATAAAATTTTAACCTTCGTTTTCTATCATCACTATGAATGTCTGTATATATTTTTATTTCCTTTTTACTTCTGAGTCTAAATGCTTCACCTATGAATTGTGGACCTAAAATTTTTCTTATAATTTTGCATTATTTTTTCACTATATTTTCGATATATTTTTTTTCTGTTCAAAATTAATGTTTCTGCTCCATAGAGGCACTCTGGTTTAATTACAGTGTTATAGTGTCGTAATTTTGTATGTAAAGATATGCATTTTTAATTATAAGTGTTGTGAGTAAGCCGAAATGCTGTTTCCATTTTTTGGCATCTACTTTTATTGGCTTACTTATTATTATTATTATTATTATTATTATTATTATTATTATTATTATTATTATTATTATTATTATTATTATTATTATTGTTATTTATTATTATTATTATTAACTAGAAACTCAAAGGAGTGATATGGAGTGACAAACCTAGAATATTCTTATTGTATTACGAGATTCATCTCCACATGTATGAAGAGAATACGGCGTTTTCCAGGGTGGACCCACGGAGAGGCAGGCGGTCTTCTTTACACAGTACTCTAGAGAAAGACTGCTAATGACTTCAGTGATAGATGTAGCACATTAGACACCAACCAATCAATATTTTTGTATTAGGCGGCTGCTGTCATGTGTCAATTAGAGTGATAAATGATTATCCAGCCCATACAGGAGTGACATGTGATGAGAATGTTGAGTCTTCCAGTCGTTATAACTTGTTATCTGAACTAAATCATTTATCTGTTGTAGATACCTGAATTTATTATGATTCAGGGTGAAGCCCTTCCCGTACTTTGGCCGAAATTTCATGATACATTTCTTCCCTAACAGAGACTCGAACCAGCGCGTGTCCCATAAATCTGCCGCCAAGCTATTATGCCTTATACTGCACAGCCACTGTGCGGGATATTCTTTTTAGGGAGGGGAGCCACGTCGAAGCGTAGACCTATTGTGGTTGTTAAAGACAATGCGTTATAAATCGGAAGGGTAACCATTTTTAACTGACCTAAACCTTTTGATGGCACCAAGGTCTTCGGATCGATGGAGCCTCTAATTGAAAAAGTACCAGAGTATGCTGTAGGAGTAAAGGTAACTGTCATCCAGGACCATCACTCGTGTCGATTGTCTAGAAAGATGGAATCCTTAACCTCCTAAGGCATGTAGTGGGATCACTTTATTATTAACTCTATTATTATTATTATTATTATTATTATTATTATTATTATTATTATTATTGTTATTATTGTTATTATTATTATTTTATTATTATCATTATTATTATGCTTATGATTATTATTATTATTATTATTATTATTATTATTATTATTATTTTTATACCAAGGTGTAAGACAGGGATGCCCTCTATCTCCGGCTTTGTTTAGTACACCTATACACCTATATGTTGACCAAGCTATTAAATTATGGCAAGATGTTTTAATTTAACATTTAAAAATAAATGGCAAAGTTTTAAACACGATTTTATTCGCAGATGACTAGGCTGTTTTTAGTTCATCGGAAGATAATCTCCAGAGAGCTGAACACCAATTAGTAAAAGTAGGCAAGAAATATAATTTAAAAATTTAATGTACAAAAACAAAATCAATGGCATTTCGAGGAAAAAAAATCATCTCAGATGCAAAATTGTCATAAATAATAACATCATTGAACAAGTGAAGTCCTACAATTATTTGGGTTTTAATATATCATACTGCCAAAAAGAAGATATAAATATAAAAATACAGAAATTTCTAAGAATGTGTGGAACAATAAGAAGAACACTAAAGAATAAATAACACAGGATACTCAACTGAAATTTTATAAAGTCATGGCAGTTCCTACTATTATCTATGGCAGTGTAAATTGGACTTCAACTCATACAGATAGGAGAAAAATAAAGGCAGCGGAGATGAGATTTTTAAGGCCAACAGCAGGCTACACTCTTATGGACCAGAAAAGAAATTATGAGATAAGAGATTAATTAAATATTTTTAAATTGACGATTAAAATTGACAAGCAAAGAAAAATTGGTACGAACATCTACTAAGAATGCCAGATGATAGACCACCTAAAATGATTTTAAACTACAGACCCACAGGATATAGAAGTCAAGGAAGACCATTTGCTAGATGGAAAGATGGGCCAGAGGGCCTAAGCCTTGATGTTGATTTTTATTATTATTATTATTATTATTATTATTATTATTATTATTATTATTATTATTATTATTATTATTATTATTATTATTTAGCTATAAGATTAAAAGTGTAACTGACGTTATGCTACAAAGAATGCCTCCTCATACGTGCGTGGCTTATGTAATGTAACATATGACCTGTGACCTCCATGTAACACTTGATAGTAGCGCATTGTAACATGTAATTAGCAGGGAAATTTGTACTTATCTTGTTTTCAAACTTGGCTCATTCGTTAAACAGTTATTCATTTAGTTGCATGACAACATAGTATAAACTGTTCAGACAATCTATCGCTGTGGTCTGAAGCCACGCAGCGGGCCCGAGTTGAAGTCCGGTCGGGATAATTTGCTGGGTAAGGTTTTTTCGGAGCTTTTCCTCACCTGTAAGACAAAGTTAGGAAGATTTAAGATCGAAACGGTCCTCTAACATCATGTGGCCAGCATACCCACCGTCATTCCTATTCACCTTAGATTAAGTTTAGGATTAATGACTCTCCTGGCGGATCACTATACCATAATCATCATCATCATCATCCATCATATCTTCGGGGCAGCCTAACCCCGTTTTCTAGGCGTTCCAACCTAAGACGTTGGTTACAATTACGCCAGTGCACTGCGATACAGAATGCGAAAACATCGGAAAAATCTTGTAATCTCTATTTGGGCCCCAAATCCATCAACATGTGTAATATTAACAATTTTAAGAGCATAAATATATCTGGGTCTTTAAAATTGATGCGAGAACCTTTAATTAGTTGATATACGCAAAGTAGACTATTAGTTAATGACTGATTTTAACGAGTACAACTTATTTGCGAGATACTATGAAAAATAGATTAATCTATATTCAGATATAGACTTTTAGAAAATAGTATAATAATAATAATAATAATAATAATAATAATAATAATAATAGTAATAATAATAATAATATGTCCACCGCTGTGGTCTCGAGGTAGCGTGCTGCCTTGTCACGCAGCGGGCCCGGGTTCGATCCCCGGTCGGGACAGTTTTTCTGGGTGAGGTTTTTATCGGGGTTTTTCCTCACCTGTAAGACAAATGTCAGGAAAACTTTAAGGCCCAAACGGTCCCCGAAATCACATGGCCATCGCAATCATCATGATTCATATTCATCTTAGGTTAAGTTTAAGATTAGGGACTCTCCTGGCGCACTACTATCATCATCATCACCCATCATATCATCGGGGCAACGTAACCCCGCCTTCCAGGCGCCCCAACCTCAGAAGTGGGTTACAAGTACGCCATGCCAGGAGAGAAACCAGGAATGTCAAAAGACAAACCTGGGGCATTTGAAAAAAATAATAACAATAAAATAAGAACTCGATCTTGTAATTCAACTACGCGTCAAGTTTTATGATCCAACAAATTGTTAACTGGACCTCCGCAAAATATATAGGTCTACTAGGACTATTTAATTCATGCCCCAAATGGGAGTCAAACACCAATTACGTTTCAATGAATTTTGTTTTACAACCAATTACAGTCTTGTTTCACCACGATATTTATCAACTTAAGTTTAGGCCTATCACATTAAAGAAGGCAATTTATATATTAAGAGTAAGAATCCGTTAATGCATTTGGCTAACAGATTGTATATATAGTGCACGATTGTAACCAGGTAAACGCTTGCCGGATATAAAAGAAAAAAAATCTAGCAATTGATTATACCAGAAAAAAATAAACCACTGTTTGCACTTTCTTAAACGTATTATTTCCCAGGTATTCACGTTCCAGAAAAATATATTTGACATATTTACATCATAGGACATCAGACATTAATTAATAACCTGTAATGTTGGTTATAATATACAGTTTGATATGTTTCATTTTTTCTCCACTAGGGCGCATTCTTACAATATTGCGATCTTATTTGGCAATAAATAATATGATCTGGTTGCAGTGGATGAACAAATGAAACATAACAAACCTTTCTCATTTGTTTTCAAATATCGTCGTTTACATTAAGTACATAAATATTTTAAAATAACTGTATTTAAATAATGATTTGTGAGTAAACAGTTTAATTTTATTCGTAAAATAGTCCTAACAAATGCCACTCTTGATTTCCAAATTCTCTAGATAAATTGGAAATCACTCGTGGCATTACTTATGATAAAAACGTTATTTAATTTGAATAAATTACGAATAAATGACGATTATATGACGGGTATGCCTTCCTTTTGCTTAAGCTCTCATAAGTTTATATTGCCTTTGGCTTAAATTAGCTTCTTCTTCTTCTTCTTTTTCTTCCTTTCCAGGATTAGGTCAATGCGACCTGTTCCGGTCTCAAGTCCATCGTTTCCTTGTCCGTCCCAAATAACTTTTCCCATGTGGTTTGTACGTGTTGATCTTTTTGGGTAATCTTGTGTTGTCCATTCTGTCTAAATGTTCTTTCCATTGGTATTTGTGCTCTTCTAGTTTGTCAACTATTGAAAATATCTCCAGTTCATTTCTTATTGATTCATTGCGTAATCTATCCATGCGTGTACATCCTTTTACAGATCTTAAAAATTTCATTTCAGTGGCTTGAATGTGTGAGATATCTTTTTTGTAAGTACTCAAGTTTCATATCCATATAAAAGAACAGGAACAGCCATAATTTTATAAAACCTGAGCTGAGTTTCTCTTCGAGTATTTCGGAGGGTTCTTCTTATGGTCCCACACATCACTTGATATCGGTTTAATTTATAATGTACTTAAATTAGCTGCAATAATTAATTAAATAAGTTTTTTTAAGGTTTTACTTTGAGCTGTGATTTTGATGATTTCCAAACTCGAAGAATTTTTTCTCCTCTTGTTGGAATTGGTAAGACAGCTTCATTTACTAGTTCCGATGCCTTTCCCTCTCCTTGATCCTTTAAATGTACTTTAGTTGCAAAAGCGAGTTCTTTGGACGAGTTTTCACGTCGAAGTTCTTCAATCTTTCGCTTTTTACTTCTGTTGCTACTATCCTCAAAACTGACACTATGGCGTCCTCTTTGTTTTTCAGAGAGCGTAGGAATAGATGAACTACGATATAAACACTTCAGCCTCTTCACTTTTGTTAAATATTTTGCTGCAGAACCGAGACACCTGTACACGAATCTTCTTCACACAAAGTTCAGAGATATTATCAACGTCTGTAGAATTTTAACATAAATTGAAACAAATATTTGATAAACAGCTTAATTTTATTCGTTAAATAGTCCTAACAAATACCACTCTTGATTTCCAAATTCTCTAGATAAATTCACGACTCACTTCGTGAGTCGTGAATTTATCGATAATTTGGAAATCACTCGTGGCATTACTTATGATAGTAGCTACAGAGTAATTTCCTCCTGAATACAAGCACACGCACACGTGCGGGCTGCAAGGTCATGCGTTATCTCCACCACACGAGTTCATTAATGTTCTGCGTAAATCTAAATCAGCAAAAGTTTTCATCCGTGTCAGTTTAGCAACACTTTAAGTACACTTGGCTTTAGAAATCGTTGTGGGATATGGCGGCGATAGCGTTGTAACTCAAATAACTTTAGTTTTTTCAAGTCCGAAATAAATGTTATTAATTTTATTATTGTTCAGACATGAGCTCTTTTTCTTGCACTAGTATGAAGGTACAAGTCTATTTAACACAGTTAAAATAATTGGCATTAAAATAATTGTCACAAAAAGTGTTAACAGTGTGTGCAAAATATGGCATAAAAATTCCGTTTTTAAGATACATAACTTCGCGGCCCGAAAATTAGGTCTAATAATTAGTACAGAGAGTCATTTCTTTGACAGATTGGTGTACCATCTATTTGTGTAAAGGACTGTTCATCTTGTGATGGAAACCATGAATCGCCAGTCCTACTATTACATGTCTTTGAGTTTGGTCCATTCTCCGTAGCAAAGAAGCTGCTGTCGATTTCTCTTTCCTTCTGTCTCCTTCTTTCTATTACTTCGTTGTATGGTTCTGTGGCAGGTAGCAGCATCTTGTATCTCAAGTCTTCTACGAAGAAGGTTTCTCTGGTCAGCATGTAGATCATCCTACTTGGTGTATATTTGCTGGCTCCTATTGCCCTCTTTATGTATCTTGTTTTCACATTCTCCAGCCTTTCCAAATCTCTGGTTGTAAGTTTATCCCATATCAATTCTATACCATATGTTGCAACTGGTGTTTTCACCGTCTCGAACAATCTCATGGCTGTTTCCAGTGATAGAGTTGTGGTGTTCTTTATGGTGCGCATCGCTCTTATGGCGTTTGCAGCTCTCTCCTGTATGTGTTCGTTGAAGGATTTCTCGGTTGTTTGTAATGTAAGACCTAGGTACTTGACATTGTTTACTATTTTCAGTGGCTGCTCTCCTAAGTTTAAGTTATCGTTTGCTGTGATTCTTCCTCCTCTCCTGAATACCATTTGTACGGTTTTTCTTTTTATTAATGATGAAGTCGTTCTTTATTGCCCATTTTTGCAGTACATTCAGTGTGTGTGCAAACTATGTGAACAAAAATGTGAAATCTACCATTTTAACAAAATGTGGAAAAAGGACAGTGACGTTAAATGAACTCATAAAAGAAAGAACATAAACTATAAATATGTTCATTCGAGTGCACCTTTACTTATTATAAAGGACTGTTCACGGTTTTCCCCTCTAATGAAAATTAAAATTTTATATTTTTGCCGGTTTTTGAGATTCTGGATCACTGTGCATTGGCAGGAGATAACACCAGAAATGTGGAAATGACAACCTGAGGTAGCGAATAAAAAATGTGTGTATATAAGGAGAGTAATTTAATTAGAAGAACAAATGAACGTGGTTTTAGAGGAGTTACAGACAGGAAAATTGAGATAAGGAACAAATGAATCTCAAACAATGAATATTACTAGACTTTCATTTGTCAAATTTGTGTAAATCTGCTACTCTTAATATTGTATTAGAATAACGTATGTGTATATAGTGATGTGGGATAGGTTTGATCCTGAATTAGATACTGAAACAAGTTCAACTACCACGAAAATAAAAACTAATCATCAATATTTACAACGTTTATCTTTTAAAGTACGAATTTATAAATCGGTAGTACAACTTGTCGTCACTTATAATTCTTAAATAGTAATAAAAAATCCAAAACAAAAAAAAAATGCCGGAAACATAAGAAATTATAGAAAAATAATAAGGAAAACAAGATATAATTAGAAAAATAATAAGGAAAACAAGATATAGTAGAACCAGAAATTAATATGTTTGGAATAATGTGAAATTGAATGCTATTGGATTTGGTATGAAGCAGGATGCAACAATTGAATAACGAGGTCTTAAGAATGAGTGATGACAGGTTATTAAAAGTGGTATAAAATTATATTCCAACTACCAAGAGATAACAAAAATGGAAAAACTCGATTCCCAATAGGCTGTAAGCCTAGGAATAAGAGAGGAAGATCATTGGTAAAAATTATAATATTTAATTCGCTCACTACTTTCCAATTTTTCAGATCCTCTTCATCTTATTCTTATTGATGTTTTAATGTGTAAAAATCTGAGCATTTCTCCCTTCGAAATTATATCTTGGGTCCCAAGCTGTATATTTACAGCATGAATAAGAATCGCAGCCCTGAAATGTAAACAAGATACAATTTCAATGTCTCTCTTTATGAGTTCAAGCTCTCCGTTTGTAGACAGGCTACTTTTACATGCCCCACACCACTCGAGCTTTACGTAAAGGGGACACGATCTGTCACAAGAATATATTTTAAAATCAGGATCGCAAATTTAGGCCTACTTTTTTGACTACAGGACATGTCACAAAGACATAAGGACTTTTCTGGATGAGTGATCACCTCAGTGCCAGGGAAACGAATAGGCATATCTACAACAAACACACACACCATTCACTTATTCACTTATACTAAACGAGAAAAAATATGATTATGGATGATGATGATGTTCGAGGACCATTTGCACCATAAACGTCCCTGACATTTGTATTGTAGGTGTGAAAAAACCGGGGGAAAAGAACTCATCCAGGGAACTTGTCCACACCGGTGATCGAACTCAGGCCCTCTGTATTCGAGGCAACAACGTTACTCTGAGACCACAGCGATGGACTAAAATTTTAATATAAAATTGCAGAATTGAACATTTGTTAAGTTCAATCGTCCTAAACTCGATTAAAACTTTCTACAATTAGGCCTACGTAGGCCTTTCGGAATCGGTTGTGACACAAACAACATTCTGCTGAAAATGGAACCAATTCCGAAATGCCTATAGAATTTTTAAAAAGTTTAAACTAATTTGAGGAGACTGAACTTACAGGTATCCTTTGTACATATAGGCCTACTGATTGCAAGGATTTTTAATGTTTTATTAAAATGTTTTATTGTTACTGATTCCTCAACAGAATTTCATCGTGCATTTTATTAGTGTTGAAATGAGAAGCTTCTGTGCATAATTTATCAACAGCTTCCCGTCCAGATTTGAATTGCGACGTATAATGATCAGAGCTTATAAAAATAATATTATTAAATAATTATTATTAATATAATGAAGTTGTGAAGACATGTCTATCATTCAGTACTCATATTTTTATGAGTAACAAATGTAAATACTTTAACAAGTAACAAGGGATAATTCAGGTATTCTTCTTCCGGGAACCTGGATTCTCTATATCAAAATGCATGTGTGCAGTTCCACAATAACGGACGAAGTTCTTCGGTTTAATTCATTTATACCCTATATAATACTACATTCCCAACATCTCTCTCTCAAAAAAAAAGTTAAACTAATAGTACAGGGATATTAAAAAAAGAAGGAATATACTTCAAACATTTATTTATTCCGAACTACAAAGCATATAAACACAATTCCAACGTTCCTGGAAAGATAAAATTTAAAATTTAATAATATTATGCATTCAATATAAGCACCATATGTTACACGACAAATATCAAAACGGAGGCTCATTTCTTGCCACTCACGAATAAACTAGTCTCTAGTTATCAAAATCAGAACTTCAACAATTCAATGTCGCAGATTTTCAAGAGTACCAGGCATAGGTGGGATAAAAACACGGTCTTTTACGTAACCCCACAGATAAAAATCACACGGGGTTAGGTCTGTTGACCTGGGAGGCCACTGATAATGAAGTTGATCTTCTGCTCCTCCTCTTCCAATCCAACGTCCTGTTATGTCACCATTTAATACAAACAATCAACATGACAAGCAACAGCGCCAATGTGGCCGTGATTAGAACTTCAAATTTCTCTCTTTCCAGTAACGTTGGAATTGTGTTTGTATTTTTTGCAGTTAGGAACAAATAAATGTTTGAAATCTGTCCATTCTTTCTGAATAGCCCTATATTTAAAACTATTTTCCTTTTATTATACTTATGCAAAACATGCCCTCTTACTTTAAAGAACGAAAAATGATTATGAGTATTTGAGAAGCAAGTTCTTAGGATAATTTTTGGACCCTAGAGAGATGAACAGACATATGAATAGAGAAAACTACAAAACAGTAAGTTACATTGATCTTTATAGGAAAACGATGTGTAATAAAGACAGTTAAGTCCCGTACACTGCGATGGGTAAGGCATGTAGTACGAATGAGGCATGAGAGAGGGGGCATAGAAACTACTTATGAAAAACTAGAGAAAGGCGCCCAGTAGATAGGACAAGAATGAGGTGGGAGAATAATATTAACTATGATTTGAGAGAGGTGAGTTATACAGGGAATGATTGAAAATCGTTATCTCAGGGTAGGGATATATGGAAAGCATATGTTCGCGCGGCCATGAATCTCCGGTTTCGATTAGTGCCAGTTAGTTATTAAATTAGTTAATTTAAAATTATGTTCATAGATTGTTTGATTAATAATAATAATAATAATAATAATAATAATAATAATAATAATAATAATAATAATAATTTATATTTTAACTGGCAGAGTTAATGGTATAAGGCCTTATTTCCCCCTCAGCCAGTGAACTAAGAGTAAGTTATAAAATGTGTTTGTACAAAGTAATATTATTTTTAAAATCAATAATAAATACTATTCAGAACTTATAAAATTAGGGGAACAAAAATTAATGGACAATATACTCGGTTACTTAGTATGATTTTGGAAAAAGGGGCTCTTCCAAATTAATGGAAAGAATCGATTACTGTACTAATCTACAAGAAAGGAGATAAAACTAATTACAACAACTACAGGGGCATTTCATTACTTTCAACCTTAATACAAAATTCTAACAGATGTATTAGTAATCAGACTTACTCCCTATATTGATGATATTCTAGGAGATCATCGATGTGGATTTAGAAGAAACAGGTAAATAACAGATCAGATTTTTAGTATAAGACAGATTTTAGAAAGGAAATTAGAAGGAATATAATGGCACTTGGCATGAACTATAGGTAGACTTCAAAAAGGCGTGCTATTCACTTAAGAGGGAACAGTTATATAGTATCCTGCTGGGTTCGAAATACCAAAAACTTAGACTTATTCGAATATGTCTAAATGACACAAAGAGTAGGCGCGTTGTTGGCAAACAGTTTTCGGATACTTTTGAAATTCACAGTAAGTTAAAACAAGGAGATGCACTTTGTCCTCTACTATTCAATTTTTGTACTAGAGCATGCCATCAAATCTTTAGAGGACGAAGAAGGCCTACAACGCAAAGGGTATTAATGAGCTGTTAATTTTATACTGATGATGTAGCATTATTAGGCGATAGCATGGAGAAACTAAGGGCCAACACGCACACTCTATTAAGTAATGCTGAGAAATTGGGTCCGGATGGAAACATCAACAAAATTAAATATGTGATGACACATATAAATACAGTATATAAAGGAAATGGACAGCTATTGAAAATTAGGGAAATTTTAAAGAAGTGGCTGAATTAAAATTGGCCTACCTAAGAACAATAATTACAAATATAAATAATGCATCTACCAAAAGATTTAACTGCGTTTGAAAATGCATTTGTACACTTCATACAAATTATTTGCCAAAATTGAACTTTGTCTAATTTGGACCACATTAAAAATAATATAGTACGTAAAACTTGTTACATAACTTCCCCTGTATATACAACTTAATATTATCGGTACTATTATTCTAATACAGGTACTAGAAACACAGTAACAGCTTCCTTCATGCATAAACAGGTACAACTCACTCTCATATTCGTAATGCATTATCGGCATTATCGTCAACCACTAGAGCCAATTGAATCTTATATTCGAAATGTATATAGCGGAAAGGAAAAATGTGGTCCAAAAAATGCAAGGCTCAATTTTGCTGAATCTCCTCTATATTTAACAAAATGACGATGTCTGGATCATGAAGGAAAGAAAGTCACAGGTCTTAAACATTTACTTATGAGTTTACACTCTATTGCGTTTCCATATGTTATAAGATTGACTTTTAGTCTATGAAAAGGAAACTTTCTTTAGCCTTAATGAGTCAGAAGAGAATCTGTTGTGTTGATTGAGATGCAGTTAATTATTGTTTGTTGAATGACGGGTTTTACATTCATGAAATCGCAATTAATTACTTCATGCTGAAGTTTGCCAGTTGTGACATTCAATAAACGTTTTCAATGGTCAGGACTTCAAATTATATTCGCATTACACAAATTCTATTACGTGACACACAAAGTTTACAAACCAGCGCAAAAAACTCACAGTGCATATGTTCATAAAAATTCAGTACAACAAAACCAGGATAAACTGAAAGTCTAATATTTTGTTTGTTCCACTATACCGTAGTACTCAGATATATTGTGTTTATTTTAAGGGACTTCCGTGTTAGTACAGAAATTATATTTATACATAATAATTACAGTGCAGAAACACATCATTGTATGACTTATTATATTGGTTAAGTGGAAGATATGACCTTATGGCAGCAACTCTGTCAGTTAAAATAAAAATATTATTTTATTAGTATTGCTATAGGCTAATTACATGTGACATGAAAAGATATATAAATTCCACTACAGAGTTAGACACCCTTGGGGTAATATGAGGTTAAGTTATAAACTTTTCCAGACAATTGGCATGATATTTCAGCCGAGTTGTCAGTCAATGTGACTGCCGCCTTACTCCTAGAACATACGCTGGTATTCATTTCAGTTAGAGGATGAGTCGACCCCGAGTCATGGTGTTGACAGAAGGTTTAGGCTAGTATAAAATCATAAACTCCCACCTGAAATTCAAACCAACCCCCTCCTGGCTTTGTAGTGTGTTGTCTTAACCAACTTCGCTATGGCTTGTCCCCACATATGACGTAGCAATATACCAACATATATTGAAATACTGCCATTCGTTTAAATATATAACCAAATATTGAATTCAAGATAATCGCATCTGACATCGATTTAAAATCGTACGCGTTACAGACATTGAAAGCTGCAATCTAAAACGGCAGGCGCGAGCGATTACTGATTTCCCATTCAACTAATACCGCCACAAATTGTGGAAAAAAGCATTGAAAGTTACTGGGGGTTCAATCCGCAAAAGCCAAGGAAGATGTTTGTTAATATTAATATTATAATATATTTCCAATGTTTTAATGCTTTGGTCCAATATTTTAATGATTCCAGGTTGAAATCTCCAAATCAAAGCACTGCCAAAAAAAATCAATAAAACCTAAGTAGGTTCAAAACGTTGTGTGAAAATATAGTAGACACTTTCTAGATTAGCAGGATTAGATATTGTAAAAACTCAAAATTTCGTCATTTAATTTTGGTCGAGCAAAAATAGTCGTATATATTTTTGAATAAGGGAGAAGAAAAGATTATGATAATTTAAAAATAACGTTCTTAGGAAATATTTCGGACTAAAGAGAGACGGACAGAGGTGAATGGGGAAAGAAACTAAATTACATAAGAGTGAGCTACATTATCTTTATGGGAAATCAGATTTAAATATAACAGTTAAGTTTCATAAAACTGTTATAAAACACGTGGCACAAATTGGAAATGACGGAGAGGCATAGAAATGTCTTGGCAAGAAAATCAGAGAAAATGCAGACCGAAGCTATTTTAATAAATAGAGGTGTAAGACAAGAGTGTAGTTTATCACCTGCTCTTTTTAATCTATATATTTATGACATCATCCAAAATTGGAAAAGTATTGTTAATATAGGTATAAAAATGGACTGTTTTAAAATAGTTAATGCTTTAATGTATGCTGACGATGTGGTTATTATTCAAGAAAACGAAAATAATTTGCAGTATTCTTAAATCAATTAAATCAGTTAAGCCAAGAATATAATTTTAAAATATCAAAAGAAAAGACAAAAATAATGTAATTTTGGGGAAACGAAAATATAAGATAGAAAATCGTAATAGACAACAAACTGCTGGAAAAATAACAAATTTTAATTATTTGGGTTATAATTTTACTATAAACACAAAAACTGAAAGAGACATAAATATGAAACTGTCTAAATTTCAAATGATATGCGGAACTATACATAAAAAATTAAAGAATAAAACAAAAAGAGATACTAGATTGAAGTTTTATAAAACATTGACAGTTCCTGCATTACTTTATGGGAGCGAAACTTGGGTAATGACCAAAAAATTACGAAGTAGAATTCAAAGCGCAGAAATGAACTTCCTTAGAAGAACAAAGAGCAGCACAAGATTGGATCGGATAAAAAATGGATATATATAAGAACAGAGTTAAATATGTGTATATATCCATTGAATGAGAAAATCAAGGAATATAGAGAGAAATGGTTTACACATGTAGAAATAATGAATGTAACAAGATTACCAAGATCAGCATTCAACTACAAACCAAGAGGTTCAAGGAATGTAGGAAGGCCAGTGAAAAGATGGACAGAACAACTGTGAGGCGGAACAGGCAATTTTTGCCTAGTCCCTGAAGTGACGAAGGAGAAGAAGAAGAAGAAGAAGTAATAATCACGATCATTGTCTTCCAAACAAGTTTAAGGCCCAAAACCTGTTACGGTTTCAGTGAAGCATTCTTGGTCGATCTATTTGTTCATGTAGTTGGTTCTTGAGAATATTTGCATACATTTTGTATCCGGAATTCAAAAAGATTTATTCCTCTGTAGTTTTCTTTTATTTTTGGGTCCTCTTTTTATTAATGGGAATTATCAGTAATTTATTCTATTTTTTTTGGAATGTCTTGACCATTCCAAAGTAAATGTAAAAAAAATTAAAATCTTGTAAAGAAATTATGACTAAAATATTTAAATAATTCAATATTTATCAAATCTTCCCCCGAAGATTTATGGTTTTTCATTTTCTCTACATTGTATTTCAATTCATCAAAATAAATATGATCTTCTACAATATTATCAGAAGAAGCGAGGTCAAGAGGTTGTTATATGTGTGAGACCATAACTGTTGAAAGTATCGTAACCAATTTTCTTGGGAGATTACATTTATTGCAAGCTAGAATAATAACATTATTTTTTATATAATGCACCACGTTATCATTTCGATACTCTGGTATTCTCTCCTGACATGACGTTATTGTAACCCACTTGAGATTGGGACGCCTGGAAGGCGGAGTTACGCTGCCCCAATGATATAAGATATGTGATCATGTTGGTAATAATGAATATGTTAATGATGATAATGATGGCCAGATTATATTCGGGGACCATTTGGGCCTTAAAGTATCCTGACATTTGTTTTACAGGCGAGGAAAATCCCGAAAAAAAACAATCACCCAGGAAGCTTGTCCCGACCGGAGATCGAACCCGGGCCCGCTGCATGACAAGGCGGCACGCTACCGCGAGCCCATGGCCGTGCACGAATAATAAAATGATAATAGTAATAATGCTATTAATTACAGTGGTAATTATAATTGTTTTCATTTATTCTGGCAGAGCAAAGTGCATAATGTCTCATCCCCCACTCAGCTAGCACAAATTTGCAATATACAAATGTATATTTATAATAATTATTACACAATATATAACGAATTTTACAAATGATAAAATACAATTATTGTATCATTTATAATATACAAAGTCCTTCTTTTATATACACAAAAAAAGTGCATTTATTATCATATCTGAGCTAATGGAGAAAATGTATCGCCCCAATTTTAAAAAGTAAACTTTCAAAATAACACCAGTGGATCAGTCATTATACAGTAGTTCAAGGGCATCAAATGGTGAAAATTTTGAAAACAAAAAGACATTATTTATTTACTTTTTAATAACTATGGTTCTCTAGGATCATTTTCATGTTTTTTTATTGCAGGAGCAAAATTAAGTTCGTGACGTAAGAGTTTAAATACCCCTGCACCTGTGGTTAGCATTACTACTTAAATGTCAATATAGGTTTCTTTTCCGTTTCCATTTTTTTTTACATTTTCCAAAACGTAAAATGCTCCTTACGATGCAATTTTTTGCTATCAAAATGAAATTTTGTGGTTAGACCCCCCGATATATGCTAATTGAAATTTGCTATGTAGTTAATTGTCTAAGACATATGTGTTCTTTTAAATTGAGATTAAAATTCATGAGAGTGGTTAAAAAACTAAATATATATTTTTTTAATGAAAAATAAGCAGTATCCTCCTTTTATGATTTTTTTCATAGCAAATATGTTTAGTGGAATCATAAAGGCTCTGAATCTCAAATTTCATGAGAGAATATTAAAACAATATATAAAAAGTAAAAATTCTGACGTATTCTACTTATAAACACCAAACTTCACACAAACATTTATATAAGCACATAATGCATGTGATAAAATTTTAAATCAACCAGATGAAAACAAAAAATAATTGAAATTCACCAGTCGGTCCCCTTAATGTCCATGATGAAGGCTTGACACGCTGCTGACCTTTGCGGGTTATTATTGTCTATTAATTAACATCCTTTCTCTAATAAAAAGGAAGTTCCAAGGCTAAGATCTAATGAA
Source organism: Diploptera punctata (assembly GCA_030220185.1). NCBI lineage: Eukaryota > Metazoa > Arthropoda > Insecta > Blattodea > Blaberidae > Diploptera > Diploptera punctata. The sequence continues at coordinate 52,817 of JASPKZ010009448.1, read as the reverse complement.
ATATCAGCGTAATAAACAAAAAACAATATAACCTAGAAGCCATTAAATATGGCCAGTTGGTCATAGATCAACATTCCTCAGATCGGTAAAGGCAAGACGTGCATTAAAATTAAATATTTATTTAAAACGCCTAATATAATATGTTAACAATGGATCTCAGTTACGAAGTCCACTCCATACCAACGATAATAGCTTACTTAAATATTAATTAGTCATTACTTTCACGCTGCAGTAGCAGTAGTTATTTATTCGACTAGTTACAAAAGTAGAGGTTTAGTAACGAGATGCTCAAGTTAGAGCAGCGAGTTACTAAACCTAATTTTGTGTTGTTTACAATATTTTATCTACGTTCAGAGTATTTTAGTGCATGTTGTATATTAAGTATATTTAATTAAATTTATTTATTGCGGAAGCAATATGTTTACAGAAAGAGAAATGTGGGCTTTGGAGAAAAAAACCACGATAAATCAACAAACATTGTTATAATGTGGGTTTTCGTGAAACAAAAAAGACGCGATAAATGAACAAACGTTGTAATGTGGGTTTTGGTGAAACAAAAAAGACACGATAAATCAACAAACATTGTTGTAATGTGGGTTTTGGTGAAACAAAAAGACACGATAAATCAACAAACATTGTTGTAATGTGTGTTTTGGTGAAAAAAGACACGATAAATCAACAAACGTTGTAATGTGGGTTTTGGTGATACAAAAAAGACACGATAAATCAACAAACATTATTGTAATGTGGGTTTTGGTGAATAAGACACAATAAATACAACAAAACATTTTGTATGGGGTTTTGGAAAAATAGACACGATAAATCAACAAACATTGTTTGTAATGTGGGTTTTGGTGAAACAAATAGACACGATAAATCAACAAACATTGTTGCAATGTGTGTTTTTAGTGAAAAAGACACGATAAATCAACAAACGTTGTAGTAATGTGGGTTTTGAGTGAAACAAAAAATACACGATAAATCAACAAACATTGTTGTAATGTGGGTTTTGGTGAAACAAATAGACACGATAAATCAACAAACATTGTTGTAATGTGTGTTTTAGTGAAAAAAGACACGATAAATCAACAAACGTTGTAATGTGGGTTTTTGTGAAACAAATAGACACGATAACTCAACAAGCATTGTTGTAATGTGTGTTTTGGTGAAAAAAAAAGACACGATAAATCAACAAACATTGTTGTAACGTGGGTTTTGGTGGGGAAAAAAAAGACACGATAAATCAACAAACATTGATGTAATGTGGGTTTTGGTGAAACAAAAAAAGACACGATAAATCAACAAACATTGTTGTAACGTGGGTTTTGGTGAAACAAAAAAACACGATAAATCAACAAACATTGTTGTAATGTGGGTTTTGGTAAAAAAAAGACGCAATAAATCAACAAATATTGTTGTAAAGTGGGTTTTGGTGAAAAAAGACGGTAAATCAACAAACATTGTTGTAATGTGGGTTTTGGTGAAAAAAAAGACACGATAAATCAACAAACAATGATGTAATATGTATTTTTGCACATTAGTGCGTTCTGTCGTACTTACAGCAATGGCGACCATGATTGAAAGTTCAATTTCCTAAATTTCAGGGTTGCCAACCTATAAATAATTAATTAACTATACTGTGATATTACAAATCACTTACCTAGTGTGGGAAGTAAAACCACTCCCCTTTACGTATACTACGTACAATGTATAATACAAATATATATCCAAAAGGTAGTGTTAATGTACATTATACGAAACAAATCACTGCATTTTAAATGAACTGAACTTTATTTGAAACAATATAAAACAATAAATTCGTACTTGGCGCCATTTTGTTGTCCTAACTAAATTATTTTCGGCATTTACCTGTAAACATTGGCCAGATTGTTAATGTTAGTCAGTTGTTTATAATGAACACAACTATTTGCAACTAATATATTATTTTACTATTAATTATTATTTTGAAAACACCATCGTGCAAAAAATAATGTACAGCGCACGTTTGTGAAGTTTTTTTATTAAGATCTCGGAAACATAAAACCCTCCCGGTCTAGCATCGCTCGGTTTTTAATAATTTCCTACTGCCTCACTTTCTGTAAATAACACTTCCCCATCCTCGCATTGTAATTAGCTATATCAATCATCATTAAAGTGTATTTTTCGTTTTGTTGAACTTGTATTTTATGTTTTGGTTGCGTATTTTATTACAAAATACATTATAGGTCTTGTTGCCTAGTAACTACAAACTGAAGCGTCACTGATTGATATAACAGTAGATAAATGCTATTTGTCTGATGAACAGTTGAATCATCTAATATAAAAAGTCTCTAATTCTAATTTCTTTAGTTTTTGTTTTCATTGTTTTATACTATAGTTGAGGTAGTCACACATCTACTTTTCACCGGAATAGAATTCTAACTACATCTTCGTTAAATTATATGAATGGGTGATTGTTAAAAGGAATTCAAATAAGTTTGTACTGTTTTGAAAAATCTGACATCTTCAATTGCTATCATTAAACAACAAATAAATTATGGTACACTCTCCTTGGTCTAAACATTTAGGCATGTTTCTACGCACTTTTGAAACGCCCTCTTACCACAAATAAAATTGAATATTTCTAATTTGGGTCTGACCAAATAAATAATTAACTTGCTCCAGGTGTTTGTATATAGGTGTTTAGTCGGACATGAAATGTGAGATGGCCCGATATAATCTCAAACTAAGAACTATGGTGTAAAACTGAGCAAGCACCTATCGAAAAACATATGAAGGAAATAATAAGGCGTTGGACAGGACATAATCTGCGTAAATCTCAAACTGCCTAGAAAGATGAACACTGGACTGGAATCCTCAATGGTCAAGGAGGAGAGGAAGACCAAAAATGGCTTGGAATAGGATTGATGAAGGATAAATACGTGAAATGGGATAAACTTGGTTGGAGGTGAAGAGGTTGGCAGATTATACAGCTAAATGGAGAGTTTTCGTTACGGCCCTATACTCCAGCTAGGAGCAAAAAATGATGATGACTTAGATATCTTTCAACAATTAACAACTTAACCCATGTATTCACGTAGATCATCATAACTTAACCCGTGTTTATTTTGTTAAAAATGTTGCAAGGATTGTTCAGATAATGCACTTTATAATGAATATTCTTCTCCCTGCATCCAAAAAAAAAAATCCAAAAATTAATATATATGTCATCAGTAAAACAAATTTTATTTTGTTCATTCGTCATCAAAAGTACCGGTAGCATCTGAAGTGGTAAGTCATTGAAAGATTTCAGAGTAAGAGACTTGATGTTCACCTAAAATTAATAAAATCTTCAATCTTACTGGCCTTGATGGCGACGTCCTCTTGAGGATATACCTTAGCACGACGTAGTTAGTTTTCTTGAAGACAAAAGTTTACATGTGTTAAAAGATTCCGGGCTATGTGGCCGTGATCTATAGCTGGTGTTTCTTCCAGACGTTACTCCCTCAACTGCGGAGGACATCTTCAGTGGCGAGTGCTTCTAGGTGATGTTACCTTGTAGTAGACTCGGCTGTAATAAGATGCCCTCCGCAGTTGAGGGAGAAACGTCTGGAAGAAATACCAGCTACAGACCACGGCCACATAGCCAATATTTTAACATTATGATTACCGCCGTGAAAGCCTGCATTCCACAAAAGTTTACAAGGTTTGAAATATGAAATTCTGGTACTATTGTAAACTCAAAAATAAAAATATGCTAGACAGTGGGTGAAGGATAAACAATGATGGAACTCATAAAGAAGAGGAAAATAAGTGGATTGGCTACTAGCTACTGCTGACGGATGCCCTAGAATGAATGGTCATCGGAAAGAGGTTTAGAGGCAGAAAAATACATCAGATGAAAGACAATATTAAAATAAATGGTTTGTATGCGAATACAAAAGAAAGGCTGAGTTAAGGAACGAGTGGAGAATGCTGAGTTTGCAGTGAAAAACCTCCTCTTGGGTAGAACATTATGTATATACACCGTGTCCACAAAATATAGTATCATACTTTAAACTACTACACGGCGCTTTGGCTAATAGTATCTAAATTAAAATGGTGACAATCAAAAGAGAAACGCAAAACGATTTTTCTATACCTCACAGACATTGAATGTGGCCCCCACGAGTGACGGTACAGACATCGAGGCGATGTTTCTATTCACGCCACACACCCTCAGATACGTGAAGAAATAGACTGGATGGCAACAATGATACGATGCTGGACTTCTTGCAGTTTTGAGGCAATGGAGGCACATAGACACCATCCTTTATGTAACCCCTAAAAAGAAGTCACAGACCGTCAAGTCAGATGACCTCGGCGGCCACTTGTAGAAAACATTATCATCATCTCTGGCACGTCCAATCCATCTTCCTGGAAGCGGTCATTCAGATGCTACCAAGCATGCAAATTCCAATGAGAAGGTGTTTCATCTTGCTGGAAAAGATATTCATTGCCTTATTCTTGTTCCAATTGTGGAAATAAGTATTAAGCGAGCATATAAAGATAATTTGCACCGTTGAAAGTGGCCTCTAGAAAGAAAAATGGGCCATAGACTTTACGTTTTGATACGGCACAAAATACATTCACCTTAGGGGAATCTCTTTCAACTTCCACAATGGTGTTTGGATTCTCACTCCCCTAAATCCTAACATTATGTCTGTTCACTTTTCCACTAACGTGGAAAGTTGCCTCATCACTGAACATTATTGTTTCTGACAGTTCTTCATTATCCTCCAATAGTACCATGAAATGCTCAGAGAAATCTAATCGCTTTGCATGGTCATCACATTTCAACTTATGCACTAATTGAAGTTTGTAGTGGTGAAACTTCAGTCGTGTACGTAAGATCTTAGATACGGTGGATTTATGGATGTTTAACTGTTGACTAGCTCTACGGACAGACTTATTGGGACTGCGCACAAATGCCTCCCGCACTTAATTCACAATTCCTGCCTGCATCGACAGATGGTCTCCCTGAATGACCTTTCCTTTGAATACATATGCAGCCATGATTCACAAAATCACGGTACCACTTCAAAATTGACTTGCGTGTGAGAGCCTGATGTTGAAACTTCGCCTAAAAGCACGCAGGACCAGCACCGGACCCTGCGTGGTGTGATATTCCAAAACACACCAACTACGTTGTTGGGTGTTCGCCATAACTCCTTAAAACTTATTTCATAACTTTTTTAATAACAACATAATTTCAAAAGCACAGCAAACATTCGCATTTAACCTGTCTGCTAAATATCCAACAATGAACCCATATCGACCATAAAAAATGATTAAATTTAGTTAGTTTCGGTATTATTGTCCACTATTCTCCATTGTTGGACATTGTTAACATGCACAAAACGTTTTGAGTTTCTCGTTTGATTGCCACCAATTTAATTTAGATACGATTATCCAAAGCGACGTAGTAGTAGTATAAAGTAGGATGCTATATTTGTGGACACGTTGTATATGAATACAGGGTATATATACTTCTACTGCCGCAACAAGCAACACTGTAGCTTATGGAATCTGCTGGTATCAAAGCAGAATTCACTGAATCTTATCCTCAGAAACTGAACTAGTTCAGATCTGTCTACAATTGCGTAAGAGCCCAATGTTGGACCTTAGCCTCTCATTTGTTAGGAATCATTAGACCAAGTTAATTTCTTCTTCTTCTACTTCATGGAATTAGGCCATACACCTGTTTCCATATCCCTCCATCTAGTTATGGGACGCCCAATATTTCTTCTTCCTTTAGGTTGGTAGTAAAGCAAAAGTAATGGGAGTCTATTGGATTGCATCTTTCTATGTTGGTTTTCATGGCGGCACGGACATACGCTCTCCATACATCCCTTTTTTGTTTTCACTACAAAGGGTGATTTTTAGGCTTGAAGGGGTTGAGTAGTACAACTCTCTTATAGCCTAAAACCTTCCCAGAAAATGTCTGACCATTTTGCAAAAAGCTCCATCACAATAGGCAGACAGACAAAGAGATAGATATGCATAAGGGCCTACATTAATTTATATATATATATATATATATATATATATAGATTGTCCACCGCTGCCTTATGACGCAGCGGGCCCGGGTTCGATTCCCGGTCGGGGCAGTTTTTCTGGGTGAGGTTTTTCTCGGGGTTTCTCCTCACCTGTAAGACAAATGTCAGGAAAACTGTAAGATCCAAACGGTCCGCGAAATCATATAGCCATCATCATCATCCTTATCATTATCATCTAATCATCATCATCCTTCACTAGTGTGGAAAGCAACGGAAAGCTACCACACCTACAAATTCCCTAGTAAAGTTGCAAAGCATAGCATGAAAATGCTATGATTGCAGTGAAAGACCTGCCCTCGGGCAGAATTACTACGGATGGATGGATATATATATTATAAGAATCAGTGACGCTTTAGGTCGTAGTTACTAAGCAACAAAACATTAAACGCTATCAAAACATAAAATACAGGTTCAATAAAACGTAAAACACCAGTCCTTGGATTTCGTATAACTACAAAAGTAAACTTTCCTTTACTTTTCTGGAAGTGTGTTAATAGTTGCAGCTTGGACCATTTTAAAAATGTTTCCTGGTGAACCCTGAAAATCACCTTCTCCGCTCATTTTTACTTTAAATTCACATACGAAACTAGCACCTACAATTGCCGAATATAACAACAATGTTGATTTATCGTGTCTTTTTTTTTCCTAGGCCCACATTACATTTTTTCTTTAAACATATCGTTTTCGCAATAAATACATTTCATTAAATATACTAAATGTACAAAATATACTATAATTCTCTGAACGTCGATAAAAATTGTAGACAACACGTTACAAAATTAGGTTTAGTAACTCACTGCTCTTAGAACTCTCCCTTCGGTTATGTTCTAATTCGAGGATCTGCTTTTGTAACTATTTGTCTAAACAACTATTAGGATACAAGTTACGAAAGTCAAGCTTTAGTAACGAATGGGATCTAATAATTAAAACACAATCGAAGGGGGTAGATCTACGAGTTACTGAAACTTAATTTGTAACATGCATTCTGCAATATTTTATCAACGTTTCGTGTATTTAACGGAAATTATTTTACTAATTCCGGAAATAAATGTATTATAAATGTATTGTAGTTCATTCGATTCGGTCAAAGTCTACCTGATCCTTTATATGATTGATCAAAGACTGGTATTCAAGAAGCAAACTTTCTGCGAAGAGCGACTCTCAGCCCGTCAGTCTGTTGTTAATTATGTGGGTCTTGCAGAACCTACTCTAACTGGCTCACTCTATTCAACATCATGTGCTAACAAGATATTTATTTCTTTAAAAGTTCATGGAACAATTGAAAGATGAGAATCTCAGTTTACGGAAGACGGTGATGGTTTGGCCTAATGGCGGGATTACAATCAACGTTCATTGACGTTGCGTTGCGTTCCGTTGTGTCTAGAGGGCAAGTTACAACGCACAATTTGAGTAGGTGTATCATGACGTTTATGTTAATGCGAAATATGGTAAATAGACATACGGCAGTACTTACATTGTTTCCTATTATTATTTCCAAATATCTTCCTTTTTTCGTTTGTTTTTGTTGTATATAAATTCGTGCGATAGTACTAACTCAATAAGCACATCGTCTCTCATGTTGATATAATTAAAATATCAAGATGTTGTAATTTATTGGCTCCAATAAGGTCATCAACAATCAGCTAGAAACAAATGAAATGCGAGAACCGTCGATGTCACGTGATTTGGAAAAATATGACGTTACATTTGCGTTTGTTGAAGCTTGATCTTGCTTATGTACAACAAACGCCATCATGTGCCGTACCCTGCAAACGTTCATCATTATATGATATGTTGAAGGTGTATTTGATAAACATAAACGAACTCAAGCGTAACGCAACGCTACGTCAACCAACGTTGTTCATAATTCCACCATAAGAGAGCTTGGTTCTTGAATACCGGCCTTAATCTAACATACGCTCTCATTTGTTTTACAATGCAAGTTTAATCAACTAGCAAGTCCAGGTTAACAAATAAAAATCGCAACAAAGTACATTACTAAGCAATTGTTGTTTAGTTTATTTTATTAAAGCTGTGTTTTACGTTTTGTACGTGTTTTTGTGTTTTATGGAAATAAAATGATTTGCCTTTGTTACCTGTTAACAATAAAATAACCATGTAGTTTTATAACAATGGTAGATGTTATTATTATTAATCCTATTATAACAAATAATAAACATTGTTATTAAGAAAGGAATATGGTATAATGCGTTGATATTAAAATAAGATTAGCCCCGCAGTATAGCGGAGCGGTATAAGGCCTTGGTGCAAAGCTGGTCCGTGTCCCCACAGGGGAAGAAATATTATCATGAAATACGGGCCGGATGTCCATAGGCTACATGATGAGGAAATTGGGCAACTACAATAAGTAGCGACTCGAGGTTGAGAAAACCAGCTATAACGGCTGAGTACCCTACACATTGATCACATGCCGCCCCTATTCTGGTTGGATGATCGTCCACCTCTGTGAGTAACATATTTCGATGTGAGGTCAGAAGCCGACTGGTAGTGTCAAGGTCTTCTGCGAGAAATATGAAATAATAAATTGTACGTTGCACGACTTTAATATATTTTACGAATTCATTTTGTATCTCAATTCGTCCATAAATCCACTTTATTTTCTTGTAACATAATTAACTTTATTTATTCTTCGATTCTTTATGGGTTACCTTATATTGTTAAAATCTTCTCGCAAGTTAAATTTAAATATTCTAATCGATGTTGTCTTCATTTTGTACATTATTATTATTATTATAATATTATTATTTTATTATTATTATTATTATTATTATTATTAATTATTATTATTATTATTATTATTATTATTATATTATTATATTATTCTTGTTATCTGTAAGCCCATGTTTCCCTTAACAGAGATTTAGGCGCTCTCCCCCTACAGGGAAGAATTTGAACCATACTAATTTAGTTACACTTGTTTTGGTATAGATGTCATGTGAGTGGTCCGTGGTCAGCGTTCCGCCTCATACTGACATCTAGGACGCCAAGATAGTACTAGGACAGGAAAATTTGGTAAATTTTGCTTATTATCATTATTTGCTTATTATTATTATTATTATTATTATTATTATTATTATATTAACAGGATTTAACACAATCTCACTACTACCAGTTCAAGCAAAGATGTTTTATTTGTTAATGCAGGGGTGTCAGTGGCGGCTCCTGCTTAAACTTGCTGCGTTTCACTATATTATTCTAAAAATTAGCTTTAAAATTAAGTAACTATAGCGCATAAGAAAATTGAAATACTAAAATACATAAGAATGAACTAAACGTATTACTCAAAAAAGAGAAAAAAATAATCCCATGCTATTCCAGTTTAACCTCTCACCTTTTAGGCAATTTTACGTGTCACACGCCATCCGGGCCTTACAGTGACACGACCTGTCAGGAGAGTGATTTAACAATGGACTATACACGTACTTTTTTGACCACATGGAACATAGAGGCCTCCCCATATAAAGGGTTCAGCTCAATGGCAGAGCCTCCTCCGACACAACACACCATTAAGAAAAAAGATACCATTCACACACACAATCATACTAAACATGGCGAAAATGATGATGATTATGATGGCCACATGATGTTCGTGGTAAAGTTTTCTGACATTTGTCTTAGCAGACGAGGAAAATCTCCGAAAAAAAGAAAACCACCCAGGAAACTTCTCCCGCCCGGGATTGAACCCAGGCCCAGCAACGCTACCACGAGACCATAGTGGTCGGCAAAAAAAAAACACATAATAATAATAATAATAATACTAATAAAAATAATAATAATAATAATAATAATAATAATGGTACAGAGAGAAAAGAAAATACGTCGTTAACAATATTATTAATTAAATTAAGATTAGTTAGGCATAAGGCACGCAATGTTAAAACAATACGAATGCATTTTGTACAAATATAAAATGTAATAGAAAATATCAGGCAGGAATACAAGAAGGAAAATTAAAAATAATAAAACAATTAAAGGGAATGGAATTTAAAAAAATAATATACAATTGCTATAAATTGTGTATATATATGTATATATATATATATATATTGTATTAAAACCGAAAACAACATACATTCTGTCGATATACGTACTCTCAATACAAATAAGATTCTATCAGAATTCGATTGTCTGCGAAATTCAAAATGTTCGACTTTCAGATTGACTCGTCTGATAGCACCATGATTCGCTTTTCAGGAGGTCCTCGTTTTATGAGCTCCTAGAGGCATTAAATCAAGCATATGTCGCCTCGCCTCATGCGCAAGCCAGCAAACTGACATCCAGAGGTTCATACACAGAAAACGCACCTGTTCACTTCTAAAATTTGTTTACGCGAGATCTCCACTACAGAAATACATTCATGATTTTAAAAATCTGGATATTTTAGGAAGTCGTTGAAAAAAAATGCAAGGATATTATTAATCATTATAACTATTCGGTTTCTTTCTAAGTTCAGTTTTTTCTTCGGGTTCAGTGGACCATTGAACGTGTAGGACTAAGCGCTATGCTGCATTAAAGAACTGACTATGGTAAAGAGAGGATAATATTCGAATGGATCTTAAAGTACACGATCGCTTTCACCGAATTGTGGTATAGATCTAATGAGTAAGCTTCGGGGTTTTGTCACAATAATCGGATTCTGAATTTATCGAGAAGCATTGCCTGGTTCAGAGAGAGTTCTAATATATGGCGTTTACTTGTAAGGGCCGGTACAGCACAGTGAATGTAAATAGTGGAACATATCATTCATGATTAATGGCCACACTGCAACTAAGTTTCAATAGATTTCACAATAAACAACTATAGTGTAGATATAGCTGGCTGGTGTACCTTCTCTACGACTGTCCTGGATGACAACCAACTCCTCTTACAAACACAGCGCTCCTATATAAACATTACAATTGGTTCATAAACCATAGTGTTCATGTAATCTGCTTGTATCTTCGACTGTTGTCATTAGTTTACCAGGATAAAGTACACTATCCAATATAATTCGGAGACAAAGCCACGAAGCCTAGTAATGAGTTCCACAAACCAATGAGAAAATTAAAAAAGTTCGAAAAAAATACGTTGATATAAAAAAATACCCCCGTGTTAAATTGCAGATAAAACTTTCATAAAAATGCATGATACTAAATTATTTTTATGATAACACTGGTCCATTTCATTCCATAGTAATTCTGCCCGAGGGCAGGTCCTTCACTGCATTTTTCATGCTTTACAGCTTTACTAGAGAATTATATGTGTGGTAGCTTCCCGTTGCTTTCCACACCGGTGACGGATGGTGATGATGTTGATGGCCGGATGATTTTCGGGGACCGTTGGGCCCTAAGATTCCTGACACCCAGGAGCCTGTCCCGACCGGGAATCGAACCCGGGCCCGCTGAGTGACAAGGCAGTATGCTACCTCGAGACCACAGCGGTGGACATAACACTGATAACTGATAATATTAGATAAGCTAATTGAATGCGACCCGTGTTGATCGGCATTGGAGGCTATTCTCCTTTCGCTGGTATTTTTTTGTAGGCCTAGCCAGTCCGGATTCCTAGACATGAAATCAATTTGCCTAGGTAATTTTGAATTGGTGAGTTGAAAAATATGTTATCTTGATTATTATTGTTGTTTTGATTTTTGTTATAGTATTAATGTAAAATTATAATTTTAGTCGTTTTGGCCAAGTTTTGCATTTGCTCTTTTACTTTGGGGGAAACCACAGAAAAATCAGCTTAGAATCTCTTGTCTGGGGTCTTTCAACAAATTTTACATATGTTTGGTAGACTGTCAATTTTGTCGTGGTGGAGTGGCTTGCGTGCTTAAATGATCCTGAGAGCTATGCCGGCGGTAGCATTGCTGCCGATAGGGTTACCCATGCCGGACTGGTCGAAGGTGATAAGCCAGACGAAAAAAGTACCTTGGGCGAAAGAGTGACGATCTTTCACCGTAAAAATACAACAGTCAAGAAATGCGGACATGGGTTCATCTGGGGTAAAATTTTCCGGAGGTCAAATAGTCCCCCATTCGGTTCTCCGGGCGGAGACTACTTCAGGGAACCCATGCCAAAGGCTCAAACACAGGGACATGTTCCTAGGAACATGGAATGTTAGGACTTTATACAATAGCGGGGCACTAGAGATATTAACGCAGGAATTGGATAAATCGCCCTTGGATATAGTCGCTTTACAGGAAGTTATGTGGCCAGGAGAAGGTAGTCAGGAATCAGGAAGCTTTGCGTTATACTACGGGGGTGCATTTGCAACGGGTTTTTTAGTCAGAAGGAGGATCCTATCTGCTATCCGAGATATTAAGTTTGTTAGTGATAGGATATCATACATAATTCTAAAGGGTAAACGACATGATTTTATAATTGTAAATGTACATGCCCCCACAGAAGATAAAGATGACAAGATCAAGGATGAGTTCTATGAAGAATTAGAATGCTTATTTGATAGCCTTTCACGATATCATATGAAAATTGTCTTAGGAGATTTTAATGCAAAAGTGGGGCGGGAAGATATATTCCAAACCAACAATAGGCAAATTCAGTCTTCATGAAGATAGTAACGACAATGGGGTTAGATTAGTCACATTTGCCACATCGAAGAATCTCATTGTTAAGAGCACAACATTTCAGCATAAGGATATTCATAAATACACCTGGACGTCCCCAGATGGAGAAACTTGGAACCAGAATAGATCATGTATTAGTGGATAAACGCTGGCACAGTAGCATCATTGATGTTAGATCAGTTAGAAGGGACAGACTGCAATTCGGATCATCATCTGGTCAGAGTGAAAATCAGACAACGGCTATCGCTTATGAGAGTAACGAACGCTAAAGATGATTCTGTAAAATATGAATTAAAAAACTTGAAAAATGGTGAAATTGCGGCAAGAATACCAAATCAAAAATTGCTAATAGATTTGAAGTACTGTGAATCTTCAGATGACAATGTGGCAAGCGAAGAAGAAACTGATATAAATAAAGAATGGGAGGCTATAAGAGATACTATTAAATTGTCAGCATCAGAAAGCATTGGTTGTTTAAAAAAAGAGGCAAAACAAGAAATGGTTTGATGAGGAAGTTGTCGGCATTGTAAAGAAAAGAAAGCTAGCAAAAATGAAATGGTTACACGAGCCAAATGAGGTAAATTTAGAGCAATTGGGTGGTGTTAGACGTGAAACCACCAAGTTACTACAAAGAGTAAAAAGAGGGAATATTTGAGAGAGAAGATTAATAATCTTGAAATGAATGCAAAAAAATAGGAACATTAGAGAATTATATCAGGGAATTAGTATAGAGAAGAAAGGGTTTCAGGCTAGAACAAACATAATTCGGAATGAAAATGGGGATATATGATTGCAGATTCTAGGAGTATATTAAATAGATGGAAAGGTTACTTTAATCCGCTATTAAATGCACATACAGAACAGGACATTGAGGAGGATAAGTTACAGACATTATTAATATAAAATTATAGAATATTCACCTGAAAGGTCCGTCTCCTCAACTTAATTATCATTTAACTGTAGCGCTTTCGGGACTTGTCCCATCATCGGCAGGATTCAAAATTGTTTTGAATCCTGCCGATGATGGGACAAGTCCCGAAAGCGCTACAGTTAAATGATAATTAAGTTGAGGAGACGGACCTTTCAGGTGAATATTCTATAATTTTATATTAATTTTGAATAAACCTCAACGGAACACATCATGAATCTTATAAAAGTTAAGTTACAGACAGCAGAAATGCTAGTCGCAGAGCCAAGTGCATCAGAGGTTGAAATGGCGACTGAAAAATTGAAGATGTATAAAGCATCAGGTTCAGATGAGATCCCAGCAGAACTGACAAAATCAGGGGGAGAAAAATTGATGGACAAGATACACTGGTTGCTTAGTATGATTTGGGAAAAAGAAGCTCTTCCAGATGAATGGAAGAAATCAATTATCATACCAATTTATAAGAAAGGAGATAAAACTGATTGCAACAACTACAGGGGCATCTCATTACTTTCAACTTCCTAAAAAATTCTAACAAATATATTAGTAAGCAGACTTACTCCCTATATTGATGACATTCTAGGAGATCATCAATGTGCATTTAGAAGAAACAGGTCTACAACAGATCAGATTTTTCAGTATAAGACAGATTTTAGAGAAGAAATGGGAATATAATGGTACTGTACATCAACTATATGTAGACTTCAAAAAAGCATATGATTCAGTTAAGAGGGAGAAGTTAATAGATAGTAGTCCCTGCTGGAGTTAGGATTCCCAATTAGTAGACTAAATGGAGCTCAAAGAGTAGGGTGCGTGTAGGCAAACAGTTTTCCAGACAGTTTTGAAATCCAGAATGGGTTGAAGCAAGGAGATGCACTATCTCCTCTACTATTTAATTTTGTACTAGAGCATGCCATTAAATCTTTAGAGAATGAGGAAGGCTTACAACTCAATGGTATTAATAAGCTGTTAGTTTATGCTGATGATGTAGTACTACTGGCCCGATAGCGAGGAGATACTAAAGGCCAACACGCACACACTATTGAGTAACACTAAGAAATTAGGACTGGAAGTAATATCAGTAAAACTAAATATATGGTCACACGTAGAAATTCAGTATATAATGGAAATGGACAGCTAATGACAAATGAGGGAAATTTTAAGGAAGTGGCTGAATTCAAATACCTAGGAACAATAATCACAAATTGGAATGAGATGCACAAAGAAATTAAACATAGGCTCAAATATGGAAATGCATGCTATTATGCATTGCAGAGACTTTTGATGTCCAACTCCTTTCAAAAAACGTTAAGCTGAAAATATATAAAACTATTATTCTACCAGTTATATTATATGGGTGCGAAACATGGACTCTTACTTTAAGGGAGGAAAGGAGATTACGAGTATTTGAGAATAAAGTTCTTAGGAAAATTTTTGGACCAAAGAGAGATGAACAGTCAGGTGAATGGAGAAGACTTCATAACAATGAACTACATGGTCTTTATAGGAAGCCAGATATAATAAGAACAGTTAAGTCTCATAGACTGCGATGGGCAGGACATGTTGCGCGTATGGGGAATGAAAGACTTGCATGGAAGCTTCTTGTAGGAAAGCCAGAGGGAAAACGCCCAGTTGGTAGACCAACAATGCGGTGGGAGAACAACATTAACTATGATTTGAGGGAAGTAGATTATACAGGGAATGATTGGAAAGCATTAGCTCAGGATAGGGATGTATGGAGAGCTTATGTCCGCGCGGCCATGAACCTTCGGGTTCGATAGTGCCAGTGAGTAAGTAAGTAAGACTGTCAATTAAGAGGGTCTATTGTTTACTTGCAAGCAATTACAATTTTTAAATACATTATACTTGCAAAAATAACATTTTTTATTTAAATATTTTTTAATGTCCTTATTGTTATTTTAATTTGTTTTACACAGAATTATCTTACGGGTGAGCCTGGTTGAATAAAACTCTAGAATTCCTGATTCACATCGAACTGTACGGCTGTATTAAACCAACTGCATATTTTCGAAGAGCTGAAACCAAATTTTGAAGCAGGAATATTCTGACTGAAAAAAAAAATGGATATTAATTTTCGAGTAATTTTATTGTGCTTAACTACACTATGGATTATTTTTTTATCGTAGCCAAAAACTTTTTTTTATTATATCGACTAGTCGACTTCTACCTGTTATTTTTCTTATTTTATCCTTGTTTTGGGGCTAACACTTTGTATCTTATGTTCAGTATATTAATCTTCATGTAGTATTGCATGTAGTTGCTGTCTGTGTTTGTTTTTTGTTAGTTAATACAACCGTAAACTTGACACCAGTGGATAATCTTAAATAATCTATCTAAATTAAATGTAAATTATTAATGTAATATTTATGTTAATGAAGCGACACTAATTATTAACCTCTTCCTGTTGAGAAGTGCTTGTCAAATCAGCCGTGCATTCAGAATTAATTACACTCAAGGAAGGTAGAATATGTTACATGCAAATTACTGTTGCAGTAGTGAAACTTTCGAGGTAAATCCATCCTTTAACACTTAAACGTTTTCGAAGTAACATACTCATTACCAGACCTTTCATTGTTGGGCTCTAAAATTATATTTAGGCATTCTCAGTAGACTTTAAATCGTGTAAAATAGATTATAAATATATGTACTATCTCATTATAACACTATCATTAAAAGTGGATGTTAGAGATGAAGATTATCACACAACAACAAAGAATTACTCGCAGGCTCGAAATATATCAATAACTATGTTCTCGGACTCGCAGAAGACGAAAATTATGTTAGTTTTTTTCCGACACCTAACCGGAGTCAGATATTTCGACGACAACCTTTAGCAGAAGTGATCGTTTCCGTGAGATTCGCAGGCGCTATTGTCTCTCAAACTGGTCACCCCTTTTTTTTTTTTTTTTTTGCGCGCGGTTTTATTACTCTTAGGAATTGTTAAATCCTCAGGAATACACAGGTATACAAAATGTCCTGATTGCCACTGTCAAATATGTGAAGTAATGGCTTGTAATACCTCGTTCTGTGCAGTTCGTCTTACATTACATCATTGTGATTGTGAAGTGTCGATATATGCATTATTGTGTATCATTATAAAGAGATTGAATTAAAGCAATCTACTATAATATATTTTAATACGTACGTTTTAGTGTTATAATTTTGCAATGTCTCGCCGCTGTAAGAATTCTCTCCCAAATTTATTCTGTTACGTATGTGGAAAGTATTGTACAAAATCTCAGCGCAGAACTAGTTATAAAGGCGTACAATTTATATTTTGGGAACCATAGTAATTTGGAGATACTGATAAATATTGGGCCCCCAATTTTTGCTGTACAAACTGCCAAAGGATTTTAATAGGTTGGTTAAAAGGTTCGCATTCGTGCATGCCATTTGTCATTCCAATGTTGTGGAGGGAACCTACGGACCACATCACTGACTTATTTCTGTATGGTCAATATATCTGGTTTCACTTTAAAAAATAGCATTCTCTTCAGTAGGCCTTTCTACAAATTTGCAGTCAGCCATGCCACCTGTTAAACATAGCGATTCTTCACCGAACTTGGGTGACGTCAGTGATGAACATGGCGAAAGGTTCCACGAAGACATTTTAGAAATGGAAAGGCGTTATAAAGGGAAATCAGTGACCAAAATGCTTGCTGATTACTGCTTGCAACTTATCACAGACGTTTCGGAGCCATCTTATCGGCGTAAGTCATCCAGGAAGAAGTTTTGAAAGGTGAGATTTTTGCTACAATTTAAGCATGTGTTGTAACGTAACTACTTGTTTATCTTTCTTAGAAAAAAAAATTAACTTTTTGGATCTTATATGATTTGGTTTTACATAGATCAATTGCTTCTAGCAATATTATTGCAAAAAGTGCAGATAAGCAATAATATGCGCAAATATAACGAAAAACGTTCAACACGTCCTCGCAAAAACCTGTTAGATGATAGAGAAAAACGGACTTCAAATTTGAAATCAGCGCATGCCAATTAACTAAAATCACCTATTTTCATTTCTCCGAGCGACAAAAAGTTCAAATTTGTTCTTGTGTGTTATTTTATGTATTCTCAGGTTTTACGATGTCTTTGACATCTTGCTCTACTCGTTTCAAGATGTTAAAGTCAATCTCAATTCTTCTCTATTTTTACATGCCCCTTCCCTCAAGCCTCTTTCTTCCATTGTTCTCACTACTGCCAGTATCTATATTAGCTTGGTCTTCCCATCTTTCTTCTTTATGTTGGATTCCATTCATAAATCGTCTTCGGTAATCTATCTTCCATCATAATTTTCATATGTCTATATAACCATCTTATTTGTGTTGTTTTGACAGTTTCTACCAGAGATCCTTACACTTTCATATGTTCTCTTATAATATGTTGTTGTTGTTTTCAAATGCTGGGCCTTGGCACCGAAGCCATTAGCGTTCTTGCTCTCCAATATTTCTCTATTGTGGATCCAACAGGTAATACTTCACAGGTTTGTAGGTGTTCTTCATTCATTTCTTCGTCTCTCTTATAATATTACTTATACTTTTCTCTCTCCTATATACTTCTTTCTGACTGTCGTCACAAATTAATTTCTGTTGAATACAATTTGTCTATTGTTCTTGGTTTAAGTGCCATGTTTCTGAGTCATACGTAAGTCTATGTTTGACAAATACATTATAAATGTTCGTCCTTTTCTTTTTCTTAATCTTCTTGAAGTTAATAACACGAATAAGGACAAAATATTAAGAGTACTTAGGGTAACGGGAATAGGGAAATGACTGGACCGGGAAAGAAGAACAGACAGATGAATGGGGAAAAGTACTCAGCAGTGAGCTAAATTATGTTCATGAGAAATAAGACATAATATAAATAGTTAAGTCCCTTAGACTTGTAATGGGGAATGAAAGAGGAACATGGAAACTTCATATATAGAAAGACAGAGGGGAAAGCACCCAATAGGTAAGCCAACAATGAGGTGGGAGAATAATATTAACTATGATTTGAGGATTGTAAATTATACAGGGAACTATTAGGAAACAGGCTAGAGATTTATGGAAAGCTTATGTCCGCGCGATCTCTCCGGATTCCATAGTCCTAGTGAGTAATCAGTTTAATCCAAATCAATTTACTGATCCTTAAGACCAGATACCTTCATTTCTAAGTGTTACATATTTTATTTTAGGAAAGTATTAAAAGACTACAGCTATTAAAGAAAATTATTAACATAAGCTTAAATATTATCATTAAGATGTGAATCTGCCAAGTTTAATATATCCTCTATCGGAGACTGGTTTTTGTTTAAGCATTCATTTCTTCAATTAAAAAATCTGAGATCACAAAATTATATTTTAGTAGTTAAAAAGTTCCGAAAATATCTAGAAATTTCCGGAGTCCTGACGAACATGAATTGAGATGAATTATGTAAGTTTAATTTTGTGAACAAAGGGGGTTAGGCTCAAAAACATAAAATGGGTAAAACATACATTTTAGGCACAATCAAACTATCCAGGTGGAACTTGTTCCTACTTGTTTTTATTTATTTTTCGGAAAAAATAGGGATATAATCTAAAATCCGAAGTGAACTTATTACCTGTGAAAGTACACACCGTACTAGACGTTAAAGCAGACTCTTTTTCAGATTATCGGCATGATATGTCAGCCGAATTTTCAGCTCTGCTTGACGACCATCTTCACCCTAAGTACATGCGTGCAATAGTGATTTAAGTTAGAGACTGAGTCGGCTCATAGTGTTTCAGAAAGTTTAGGCCAGTTAAAAATTCCGATGGCTTAGGGACTTTCACTAGAATTAAACAAATCTTTATTTTGAGTCTGCCTTTTTACTGGGAATTTCTTATCTAATATAATTAAATTAATAATAAATACATTCCATTCCATTAACGCATTTTAACCTCTTGCCCTTTTAGGGTTTTCTACTTGCCACACGCCTCCGAGAACTTACAGTGACACGACCTGTCGGGAGAGGGATTTTAATTATGGATCACATTCATAATTTTGTGAGCACACAAAGACATGAAGGGTCTCCTCTAATGAGTGATCAGCTCAATGTCAGTGCCTCCTCCGAGACAACACAACATTAAGACGAAACACACCATTCATACTGAACATGGCGAATTTGATAATAATTATTATGATCGCCAGATGATGTTCAGGGACCGATTGGGCCTCGAAGTTTCCAGAAATGTGTCTTACAAGTGAGGAAAACCTCGAAAAAAACTAGGAAATAGGAAACTTTTCCCAACCGGGGATCGAACCTAGGTCGGCTTCTTACGAGGCAGCGAAGCTACTCCTGATTATATCCATTGAGGGGCTCTGGTTGATTTAATTCTGTACGAATTGATATTCTTAGTGATGTTCAAGATCACAGCGGTGGATATAAATAATAATAATAATAATAATAATAATAATAATAATAATAATATAATAATAATAATAATAATAATAAGTAACAATAATAATAATAAGTAACAATAATAATGAGAAATCGATAATGACTGATTAATTATTTCATTGCCATTGTTGTACCTATCCTGAGTTAATGTTTCCAAACATCTTTATACGTTAATTTACTTCTCAAATTATTACTTATACTCCCACCTCATTCTTCGTCTACCAACTGGGACATTCTCTTTAGTTTTTCTACAAGGAATTTACACTATCTTTTATTTCTCATTCGTGCCACATGTCCTACCAATCGCAGTCCAAATTCTTAACTATTCTTATTGTATCTAGTGTCCCATAAAGATCATTTAACTCACTGGTTACTTAGTTTTCTCCATTCACATTTCCTAATCAGTTTATTCTAAATACTCGTAATCTGTTCTCCTTTCTTAAAGTAAGAGTACAGATTTTGCAGTCTTATAATATAATCGGGATAATAACCATTTGATATATATATATATATATCCATAGTAATTCTGCCCGAAGGCAGGTCCTTCACTGCAATCATAGCATTTTCATGCTATGCCTGCCGCTTTACTAGGGAATTGTAGGTGTGGTAGCTTCCCGTTGCTTTCCACACCGGTGAAGAATGACGATGATGATAACGATGACCATATGATTTCGGGGACCGTTTGGGCCTTAAAGTTTTCCTGACATTTGTCTTACAGGTGAGGAAAAACCCCGATAAAAACCTCACCCAGAAAAACTGCCCCAACCGGGGATCGAACCCGGGCCCGCTGCGTGACAAGGCATATATATATATATATATGTATATATATATTAAACATTTTTTGAGAGGCTGATACGTTTATTATTTGTCTATTCATTTATTTAGTTTAATTTATTTTTTGGCAGATAACAAACTATCAAAGTTTTTTTTATCTTTAATATAAATTAAATGTAATGCAATACACGTAATATCATTAATTTATCTAGGGACACATTTTCACATTTCATTTATGTGCTTAATCCATAAGATGTAGATCAACTGTAGGGCCTACATGATTAGTAAAAAATCAATTTTATATAGGCCTATATATGCTTAGTCCCGAGTAAAATATTTTTTATTTATTTAGACCTATTTATTTATTTATAGACCCGGAAGTGTTAGTATTTTATTTAAAGAAAATCTTTAACAGCTCAGGTCATTAGCGTCGCAATTCAAACGAGTGCGTGAAAGAGCCGAAAAATTGTGCCAGCGGCCTCATATTTCAGGACTGAGGTTCTTTATCGTGCCATAAATGTTTAACAAAGGGCCTACGGTTTAATTATCTTCTAAATCAGGTGATATTAATGATAATCCTTAAATTTCAACGACCCAGCGGGTTTGAACCTCGAAATCTCGAAACTAGATGCAAGCACAGTAATCACTAGAACATCGGGACCGACGGCACAGAAATTGTTTCGAACCTTACATTACGAGACATTGTTGCAGCACATTAATGTTGCAACACCCGATTGGCTGGGTCGCGCCCTCGGCTTGACCTTATTGATGGTTACGTGGAGGTACTGGTTCGGCATTTTGATAGAGAATGGAAAAATCTAGAGGAACATTGTAGTTTAACCTTCACATACATCCCCACACACAGTGTTTCTATTCCGTTAACCATAATGTTGTGTATCTAACTTCATCAGACAAACTTAATCTAAGCGTATCGTATAAAACTCTAAAATATTTACATTATCTTTACATGGAAGAAGATTGTCGACATTTCTGAAACTTGTAGCTTTATACTGACATGATTTGGCACTAGAATATTCTCCAAGAAGAAAACTCAGCCATCCATGTACACTCAGAGACATTAAAAGTTATTGTATGTACGGCGGGCAATTTTGTGTGGATACACATCGTAATCTCTAATGGATCGCGTTGCCTAATTATAATGGGCTATATTCTTCTGTGTAATAGCAGGATACCAAAGGACCGATAAAACGAAAAACGAAGATATAAGAACTGAACTTAATATATTTAATCTCTGTGAAAGAATAAAATATTATCAAAATGCTTATCTTCAGCACATATTACGAATGAATGAACAGCGCATACTAAGAAGAATGTATAATTATAAACCAAAAGGGAGAAGAATGTTGGGAAGACCATTGAAGAGATGGAAGGACCAATTCGACCTATAATGAGATCGGAAGAAGCCATTGGGCTTAATCCTTTTTGTTGATGATTCTTCTGTGTTTGCCATATACATATTGCTACCATAGAGTAATATGCGAGAGAAGCTATGCTGAGTTCAGTTATAAACATGAGCAAAGAACACATATTTAATCTAATATATAAAAATTAATGTTTGTCTGTTTGTTTGTACTTTATGCGCGGCCACACCGTTGATTCGATTGTGATGGGTTTTCTTGCAAAATGTTCAGGAGATTCCCGGGATGAACATAGGCTATAAGAGAGTTGTGATATTCAACTCCTACACCCTTAAAAATCACGCTTTATACTGAAAATGTGAAAAAAAACCTTATTTAAGCTTAAATGGTTTACGCTGCCTAAAACATAATAAATACAAAAATTTAATGTACTCAGAATTGAATATCTGAAAAAAACTGTACAAAAAAATCCGTGACAGCATATGTTTATCTTTTATGGATAATTGACAATAACCATTTTTGCCTTTCATTAATGCCAAGAACAGCGGCATAAGTAGATTCTCGGGCAAGCATAACAGCGCACAGCGGGTATTCTTTTACGGATAACTCAAAATAACGGATTTTGTCTTTCAGCTCATTTATACCAAGTATATCGGGATACGTAGATTCCCGGGCAACGCCGGGTAAACTGCACGGGGTATCTAAAAATAATTACGATATGACTTTACTTGTAGTGATTGCTTGAATATTAAATTTTGGAAGATGAAATTCAATTTACTATTTGGATTGTATGGAAGGTAGTTTGGAAATAGAATTAATTAGTTTATTGTTGTTTTATCTTCAATAACGAAGAGAGCAAATTTATAATAATTTTCCTTTTACTTATTCAGATAAACATAAAATCTAAATTTTCGTCTTTAAGCTAACTTATGCCAAGACGATCGAGATAAGTAGATTCTTGGGCAACACCGTGTAATCAGCACGGGGTGTCTAAAAATAACGATATATATTTATAATTATTTTTCCTTTTACATATTCAAATAAAAGCAAAAACACATTATCGTTTATTTAGGCGTAGCAGCGCACGCCGGGTATTAGCTAGTAAGCTATAAAATATGAATATAGAACATTAGGTTGAAATCCGGCTGATATAAATGCTTGAAAATGAATCTAAATGAAAAAAAAGTATAAATTCTCTCTAGCATTGAACTGACACATTATTTACAATAAACATGTAATATTTTATGGTCGTATTGAAATATAAACATAACGAAACTGCAGTCTTAACCAGGACATAGGTTACAATTAAAAAGAGCCACACAGGGATTTTTCTCGGGATTCTCCCGTTCTCCGAATTTCATCCCACAAACTCTCCACTCCTCTTCTCTCCCCCATCATGTTATTTAATCTCTTTTAATTAATTTCATATCACATTTCACCTCATTTCATTGTAGGTAAAGAATAGCCTGGTTTTGCAAATTACAAGTGTTTAAAATATGTGGTTGTGGTGAATGATTGGGGACTTACGCATGCACTTCCCCATATCTCCGGGTCTGTGTGTCAACTTAGGACAGAATAGGGCCAAAGAGAGGGGTTTAGTTGAATAGTTGCCCCGAAAAGAAACTAACCCACAAACTACAAATTGTTGGGAAAACGAAAAAAAAAAAAGTATAATATTCATTTTGAGGTTATTACCTTTATTATACCATATATATATATATCGTATCTTATTGGAATCATATACAGCCAACTTGAATGCAAAAATAGCATTCCAATAACTAAAGATTAACAATTTAATACAGGATTGAGTGCAAAAGTGATCTATCTCTATAGAGAGAGAAATGATCTAACACATAGGCTATTTAACTAAAAATTTTATAATAAGAAATAGAAAATACATATTGAACACTGATTCAATTAGAAACATTTCTAACTGAATCAGTTTTCATTATTTATTTTCCATTTAATGTTATTTCGTTATATTCTTTGTGTCTTTCTTATTTTCACTTAATTTCTCTAAGATTCTGATTAGAATTCGTGTAACTGCGGTGGAATGAATTTGCACTTACTTACTCACTTACTCACTGGCACCATCGAACCCGCAGGTTCATGGCCGCGCGGACATAAGCTCTCCATACATATCTATCCCGAGCCAATGCTTTCCAATCATTCCCTGTATAATCTACTTCCCTCAAATCATAGCTAATGTGGTTCTCCCACCTCATTCTTGGTCTACCAACTGGACGTTTTCCTTCTGGCTTTCCTACAAGAAGTTTCTATGCACGTCTTTCATTCCCCATACGCGCAACATGTCCTGCCCATCGCAGTCTATGAGACTTAACTGTTCTTATTATATCTGGCTTCCTATAAAGACCATGTAGTTCATTGTTATGTAGTTTTCTCCATTCACCTGTCTGTTCATCTCTCTTTGGTCCAAAAATTTTCCTAAGAACTTTATTCTCAAATACTCGTAATCTCCTTTCCTCCCTTAAAGTAAAGGTACGTACACACCTGCGCGCCGCAAACACGAACGGCGCGCGCGCCGCACCATGTTCGTCAGATTTGGACGTGGTTTTAAGGTGCGCGCGAACGGCGCGCGCGCCGCGCGCGCGTCTCTTACCACGATCCACTCATTGTCGGTTTTTTCCACGAACACTTTGATGGTTCGCTGTTTAGATTTGGACGGGTACCTGAGAGGTTCGTTGCTTTCGGTGCGCACCTATTATTTGAGTATGGAGTGGTCTGAGGAAAACGTGTTAAAACTTGTTGACATTTATAGAAGCAAGCAATTATTGTGGGATCCACAACATAAGGATCATTTTAAAAAATCATTGAAAGGAGATGCCTGTTTTTTTTTTCAATTATGTGTTTTTTTTCGTGTGTACTGTAATTGTATAAATAAATTAGAATTATTTAGAAACCATTATTTATTTAAGACGTTCATTTCATAATATTATGTATGAAGTATCACAAAACAATACAATATATAAACACATTTATTGCTAATTATTTATTTATCTCTTCAAAGACTCGAAAGAGCAAGACTGCTCATGTTAAGGGGCAATATACAAAAATAATGGCCATAAAACAATTAACAATAAAAACAAGAAAACAAATTCAGGCATAAGTTTAAGTAATACAAACTACTATAGATGCACAATATATATACACATATAAATACAATATTTAAACAGGATAATATTAATAATAATAAAATTAACAAAATTAACTAAGAAAGCAATGAGAAAAAATATTTTTTAATACAATTAGAAAAATGTTTAACATTCGTGAAATGTTGATATTCAATAGGTAAGTAGTTATTTTAATGGTTGATTAATGCATAACGAATCCCTTTTATACTTTTTTTTTAGAAACTAGTATCTTTGTGCAATAAAGTACAACCTCTAGTATAATAATCATGTACATTTTTATTAAAAATTAAGGCCATGTTATGGTGAGATAGATTCTTAATAATTTTAAAACATATATATATATATATATCAAATCATGTCCACCGCTGTAGTCTCGAGGTAGCGTGCTGCCTTGTCACGCAGCGGGGCCCGGGTTCAATCCCCGGTCGGGGCAGTTTTTTCTGGGTGAGGTTTTTATCGGGGTTTTTCCTCACCTGTAAGACAAATGTCAGGAAAACTTTAAGGCCCAATCGGTCCCCGAAATCATATGGCCATCATCATCATCCTTATCATTATCATATCATCATCATCTCATCATCCTTCACCGGTGTGGAAAGCAACGGGAAGCTACCACACCTACACAATTCCCTAGTAAAGCTGCAAGCATAGCATGAAAATGCTATGATTTCAGTGAAGGACCTGCCTCCGGGCAGAATTTCTATGGATGGATATACAAATCATATATTTTTTTAAATTCCTTTAATGCTATAATATTTCAAAAAGTATAAATAAAGTTATAAGATGTAATAAGTAATAAGCGTGAGCAGACGTCCCGATTTTGGCGGGACAGTCCCGATTTTTAACAATTTGTCCCGCGTCCCGCGGCATTTAAAAAAAAGTCCCTATTTTTGGGAAAGAATGCAGGACAAGCGGGAGAACGGAAAGGGAATAGACATCGTTGGTTACACCTGCTCTGCAAAATGTCTACTGAAGGTTTGTGGGTTTCCTATGGATCGCAGGAGGTTCGTTGAAATGAATAATTTCGACGAACATAACACGCGCTGTTCGTGTTCGCGGCGCGCATATGTGTACGTACCTTAAGAGTCCATGTTTCGCACCCATATAATATAACTGGAAGAATAATAGTTTTATATATTTTTAGCTTAACGTTTTTTGAAAGGAGTTGGGACATCAAAAGTCTCTGCAATGCATAATAGCACGCATTTCCAGAATTGAGCATATGTTTAATTTCTTTGTGCATATCATTCCTATTTGTGATTATTGTTCCTAGGTATTTGAATTCAGCCACTTCCTTAAAATTTCCCTCATTTGTCATTAGCTGCCCATTTCCATTATATACTGAATTTCTACGTGTGGCCATATATTTAGTTTTACTGATATTTACTTCCAGTCCTAATTTCTTAGTGTTACTCAATAGTGTGTGCGTGTTGGCCTTCAGTATCTCCTCGCTATCAGCCAATAGTACTACATTATCGGCATAAACTAACAGCTTATTAATACCATTCAGTTGTAAGCCTTCCTCATTCTCTAAAGATTTAATGGCATGCTCTAGTACAAAATTAAATAGTAGAGGAGATAGTGCATCTCCTTGCTTCAACCCATTCTGGATTTCAAAAGTGTCCGAAAACTGTTTGCCTACACGCACCCTACTCTCTGAGCCATTTAGGCACATTCGTATAAGTCTAACTAACTTTTTAGGAATTCCGAACTCCAGCAGGATACTATATAACTTCTCCTTCTTAATTGAATCATATGCTTTTTTGAAGTCTACATACAGTTGATGTACAGTGCCATTATATTCCCATTTCTTCTCTAAAATCTGTCTTATACTGAAAATCTGATCTGTTGTAGACCTGTTTCTTCTAAATGCACATTGATGATCTCCTAGAATGTCATCAATATAGGGAGTAAGTCTGCTTACTAATATATTTGTTAGAATTTTTTAGGAAGTTGAAAGTAATGAGATGCCCCTGTAGTTGTTGCAATCAGTTTTATCTCCTTTCTTATAAATTGGTACGATAATTGATTCCTTCCATTCATCTGGAAGAGCTTCTTTTTCCCAAATCATACTAAACAACCAACGTATCTTGTCCATCAATTTTTCTCCCCCTGATTTTATCAGTTCTGCTGGGATCTCATCTGAACCTGATGCTTTATACATCTTCAATTTTTCAATCGCCATTTCAACCTCTAATGCACTTGGCTCTGCGACTAGCATTTCTGCTGACTGTAACTTATCTTCCTCAATGTCCTGTTCTGTATGTACATTTAATAGCTGATTAAAGTAACTTTTCCATCTATTTAATATACTCCTAGAATCTGCAATCATATCCCCATTTTCATTCCGAATTATATTTGTTCTAGCCTGAAACCCTTTCTTCTCTATACTAATTCCCTGATATAATTCTCTAATGTTCCTATTTTTTGCATTCATTTCAAGATTATTAATCTTCTCTCTCAAATATTCCCTCTTTTTACTCTTTAGTAACTTGGTGGTTTCCCGTCTAACACTACCCAATTGCTCTAAATTTACCTCATTTGGCTCGTATAACCATTTCATTTTTGCTAGCTTTCTTTTCTTTACAATGTCGGTACATTCCTCATCAAACCATTTCTTGTTTTGCCTCTTTTTTAAACAACCAATGCTCTCTGATGCTGACAATTTAACAGTATCTCTTATAGCCTCCCATTCTTTATTTATATCAGTTTCTTCTTCGCTTGCCACATTGTCATCTGAAGATTCCAGTACTTCAAATCTATTAGCATTTTTGATTTGGTATTCTTGCCGTATTTCATCATTTTTTCAAGTTTTTTAATTCATATTTTACAGAATAATCTTTAGCGTTTGTTCCTCTCATAAGCGATAGCCGTTGTCTGATTTTCACTCTGACCAGATGATGATCCGAATTGCAGTCTGTCCCTCTAACTGATCTAACATCAATGATGCTACTGTGCCAGCGTTTATCCACTAATACATGATCTATCTGGTTCCGAGTTTCTCCATCTGGGGACGTCCAGGTGTATTTATGAATATCCTTATGCTGAAATGTTGTGCTCTTAACAATGAGATTCTTTGATGTGGCAAATGTGACTAATCTAACCCCGTTGTCGTTACTATCTTCATGAAGACTGAATTTGCGTATTGTTGGTTTGAATATATCTTCCCGTCCCACTTTTGCATTAAAATCTCCTAAGACAAATTTTCATATGATATCGTGAAAGGCTATCAAATAAGCATTCTAATTCTTCATAGAACTCATCCTTGATCTTGTCATCTTTATCTTCTGTGGGGGCATGTACATTTACAATTATAAAATCATGTTGTTTAGAATTATGTATGATACCGTATCACTAACAAACTTAATATCTCGGATAGCGGATAGGATCCTCCTTCTGACTAAAAAACCCGTTGCAAATGCAGGTCTTTCTGCACCCCCATAGTATAATGCAAAGCTTCCTGATTGCTGACTACCTACTCCTGGCCACCGAACTTCCTGTAAAGCGACTATATCCAAGGGCGATTTATCTAATTCCTGCGTTAATATCTCTGGTGCCCCGCTATTGTATAAAGTCCTAACATTCCATGTTTCTAGGAACATTTCCCTGTGTTTGAGCCTTTGGCATGGGTTCCCTGAAGTAGTCCCCGCCCGGAGAACCGAATGGGGGACTATTTGACCTCCGGAAAATTTTACCCCAGATGAACCCATGTCCGCATTTCTTGACGGTTGTATTTTTACGGTGAAAGATCGTCACTCTTTCTCCCTAGGTACTTTTTTCGTCTGGCTTATCACCTTCGACCAGTCCGGTATGGGTAACCCTATCGGCAGCAATGCTACCGCCGGAATAGCTCTCAGGATCATTTAAGCACGCAAGCCACTCCAGCACGACAAGGTAAAGATACCATGGAGGGGGAATGAATTTGCACATGTGCAATAATTGTTTTTCTGCATTGCTCCTCATATCTTGACTGCTTCCGCCATTCTGTTACATACAGATCGCTATTCGCTTGAAAGCCAATTTTTAAAAATAAATAAAACAGGTTTGGAAAAGAGTATGGATAATTTACATGCACTATGCCGTGATACTCTCCGGATAGATCACTAATCCACTGAAAACTCAATCTTCGAATTTTTGTGAGGTAGATCTCTTTTCGGGGCAAATATTCAGTTCCTCCTCAAGGCCTTGGGCCTCTCCAAATAAATAGCGGTATGGGTTATCTGTGTAAATGGTTGATATGTATCGAACCAGGAACATCATAACACCGTAGAATAACTTTCATTTAATTTATTCCACAAAGTAAAAAAAGACAATACAATGAACCAAAAATAAGGTTGTCGTGTTAGGGTCTTAAAACACGAATCCATCTTTACTAATCGAATCTACAATTACAAACATACCCAATTTAAATATCAATTTTTCTAGCTGCGTAATAGCATACACTCGCTTGGAAAACTACTCCCCTCCGAAGCGAAACATATAGGGTACATAAAACCAAACATAATCGTTATACTCTCCATCCCGGTTGGCAAGTACCGCGCATAAACAGTCGCATGTGACGTTATAGTAAAAAGGAAGGGATGCGGAGAAAATCGGGCAGAGCTTGAGATTAAAATCTAGGCATTTCCGAAATACAAGATAACTTACACACAATTCACTATAGACATCTAAATACAAGAAAGAAGAGAACATTACATTTTATACACATAAGGCTGTGTGCCTACTTACTAGATAATAAGTCCAGCGTTTCTTAACCTACTCATCCAATTTCAGTGATGAATCCAGAAGGATGGGAAGAAGGGTCAACGATGTCTTCAAAATGTATAAAGACCTACAAAAATGTATAATGGTAAATAAAATTGCAACATATTTATTTCTGTTTTGATTTTCTGGTACTTTATTTTTTAAATTTATTTCCTTACACCTCTAATGAATTAGATTAATGGCATAGCCCGTTTTTGAGCCATAGTCTCTACTTGATCAGGAGATTATAGACCAAGTTAATTTTTAGTTACCTTATATATCCAAAGATGGCATTAGTGGCATGCAGTCAACACACCGACTCTATGAGACATCTAGCAGGTAACTAAAAGTTACTAGGATGTTTCATAATAGTCGGTAAATTTTGCTTAGAGGCCTCTTTGTTGAGGCTTGAGGATCTTTTACGAGCCTGAAAATCAGTCTTCAGACTCGGGACCCAAGGCTTTAAGTCTCTCCCGGAGGACTTGCTCTACAAATTTTTCCATTCTAAAAAAATCCATCGAACGCGGCCGGGTTTGAACCCGCGACCTTCAGAATCAGAGGCAAGGAGCATAACCACTAATCCACCGCGGCCAACTTCTAATACAGCTTTAAATAATCGGCTTGATTCGATAATGAGTAAGCCTATATCACAGATATTCGTTTCCTCTTTTCGTGTCATGTGAAAAAGACACTCCAGGAGCGCTACACGCCTGATAGGACCTTGGGCTACCCGGTGACTGCTGGCCTCACATCCACATGTGTTAATCATATACATGAACGATCATCTAGCCTGTATTGGTAAGACATTTGATCAGCATGTCGGGTCCCCAGCCGTTAGTTGTTTTTCTAAACCTGGCATCACTACTTATTGTAACTAACTTGCTGGCGCTATCGAACCCATAGGTTCATGACTGCGTGGATATAAGCTCTCCATACATCCCTATCTTCAGCAAATGTTTTATAATCATCGCCTGTATATTCTACTTCCCTTAAATTATGGTTGATATTATTCTCCAGCCTCATTCTTGGTCTCTCAACTGAGCGTTTCCTCTTTGGCTTCCTACAAGAAGTTTTCATGCCCCTCTTTCATTCCTCATTCATGCCGGATTCCTGCCCATCGCAATATACGAAACTTAACTGTTAAAATCTGATTTCATATAAAGATTATGTAGTTCACTCTTATGTAGTCTTCTCCATTCGCCTATCTGTTATTTTTTATATTTGTTCCAAAAATCTTCCTTAGAGCTTTATTCTCAAATACTCGTAATCCTCCATTAAAGTATGAGTCCATGTTTCGCAACCATATAATAGAATTGAGAGAATAAGTTTAACTTTTTTTGAGATAAGTTGGGACGACAAGAATTCCTATAATGGATAGGAGCCTAATAACATTCTTTTCCAGAATTGAGTCTAATTTCTTTGTGCATCTCATTCCTATTTGTAATTATTGTTCCTAGGTATTTGAATTCAGTCACTTCTTCAACATTTAGCTCATTTGCCATTAACTGTCCATTTCCATTAGGCATATATATCTATATGTGTGAACGTATATTTAATTTTATTGATGTTTGCTTCCAGTCCCAATTTCTTAGTGTTACTCAATAGTGTGTGCGTGTTGGCCCTTAGTGTCTCCTCGCTATCTCCAAATATCATAAAAAAAACTAACAGCTTGTTAATACTACTAAACTGATGGCTTCTTTACGTTTTAAACATGTCATGGCATGCTCGGAATACATAGCCTATAAATGCTGCAGCTATGGTTAAAAATAAGATTAAAACACCTACTGATCATGTATGTAGGAATTTAAATGATCCATAGTACATTCCTCGTCCAATGTGTAAGTAGATACATACAAAGAATATAGAAGCTGCATTTGCATATAAGGTCCGTAGAAATCAACCATAATTTACATCTCGACAAATATGATTAACTTTATTAAATGCTAGTTCAATATTAGGACAGTAGTGTATTGCAAGAAAAATCCCAGTAATACGTTGAATTAGTAGACATAATCCAAAATCGAATAATTGAGGAAACAATGCATTTTCTTGCTTTAAGCCAGGTTGCATTTCGAAAGTATCCGAAAACTATTAGCCTACACGCACCCTACTCTTTGTGACATTTAGACACATTCAAATAAGTCTAAGTAACTTTTTAGCAATTCCGAACTCCAGCAGGATGCTATATAACTTTACCCTCGTAATTGAATCTTAAGCCTTTCTGAAGTCTACATATAGTTGATGCACAGTGCCATTATATTCCCATTTATTTTCTAAAATCCGTCTTAAATTAAAAATCTGATCTGTTGTAGAACTGTATCTTGTAAATCCATATTGTTGATCTGTAACTACCCAAATTCCTAACGATGCTGTGTAGGCACCTGTACCATACTGGCCGACATTCCCACAAGAAAAAAAATTCCACCCATGAGGACTCAAATCAGCGCAAGGCCGCATCACAGCACCAAAGGAATCATGCCTTAAACCATTCTTCTATAACGCAGGACCGTGCTATGTGAACCTCCCTTGAAACCAACATACCCCAGCTTACGTTCAAAAATTATTTAATAAAAAAATGAGGAATTTTGCTCAATTACAGCAATTTCGTTTTCTAATAACGTAGAATACACTCCACCTCTCTAGTCTCGGGATTAATGAAGTCTCGTACCCAGGGCCTGATTTCGATCCCCGGTCGGGACGGGATTCCTGGTCATGGCTTTCTTCCGGGTTTTTTCCTCACCTCAAAGACAAATGATGGGAAACTTCAAGGTTCAAATGGTCCCCGAACATCATCTGGCCATCATAATTATCAATATCATATTCGCCTTGTTCAGTATGAATGACTTATTTTCTTAAAATTTCATGTTGTCTCGGAAGTGGTATGTATTAAGTTGATCACTCATACAGGGAGGCCCTCCATGTCTTTGTGTAGAGAAAAAAATCATCTTCCACCAGATCGTGTCCTTTTAAGACCCATTGCCGTGGAGCATGTAAAAGTACCTGGAGAAGAAGAGATTAAACTAAGGTAAAGATAGAAGAGAATTACATGGATACAGTATTTACTTTTTTCATATTAATGTACCAACTTAACTTATTAATCGCATCAAGTTTAAGATGGGTGAGAACCATTGATGTAGCCTATGTTATTTACTTCAACTCAATTTACGAATGAAGTTGAAAAAAAAAGCATACTACACTAAACCATTTTAATTATAGCGAATAATCATTGTCATTGTTTTACGTTTATACATCTGTGGAGGGCACTTGTCCTGTCTTTCCATCAGGATCTCAATATAAGACAGCAACTATTGTACATCTGGCTTAACTTGGCAAATAGAGATGGAGATATAACGGTAGATCCTAGACCGCTTTCGTCCAGTTACAAAAGAAAGAACCCACCCTGTTGTCAGTTTTCGTCGTCCCCTTGCCCCTATTAACATGTGGTAAAGAAATTCCGACAACATTGGTGCGTGTGACAGAGGTGATCACAGCTGTCTCTTCCTACAAATTTCTTGCAAAGTTAAACCAGACGAACAATACCTACCGGGGAATAGTTAGCTCAGTACTATTAGAAAGCAAATATGTAACCAGCAAAGTTGCCGATTTTCTAATCACAGGTCTCTGTTCATATTATCAAGTTTCAATGTTTATAACAAGGAAATTGTCAATCATTGCACGTCGGAACGTACCTTGAAATTTCTCCTAGAAAAGCGTTGTGATGTATCAAGGCCGTGCCCAAAAATGTATTTGTCATTTTAAAGTGCGAGGCACAGAAATCGAAGCCAAAATCCAGCAATGGTAACCCATTGTACGGAGCAGGTGTACGTCCCTGCATGAGTTAAGCACAGAGTGGAGTGAGGCGGGTAGTGAGGGTATTCCACTCTGCCAATACAGGAATTACATTACTTTTCCTATGGTTTTAATGAGAGATTTGGCGCTGGATTTTAGTGTCTTGTAGTTAAAACGGCAGTTTTTTTGGTCACAGATTTTGTACTTCACAATGCTTCTCTGTAAGAAATTTCAAGGTAGGTTTCGGCATGCAATGGTTGACAGTTCTCTTGTATGAACATCCTAGTAATCTGCAACCTTCACATACAGTGAATCATAAGTTGAAGTAGAAATTACCTAAAATACTTGATATGAACCTTATAGATCATATAAAAATAACTAGAAAGAAAATTATGATTAAAATACAATTGCCAACTTAAAGTAATGTTAGTTCTTATAAACATACTATGTTGGATTCTTGCCTCACTCGGTATCGGCGTTGTTTTAAATTCCATTGGGGTAGCTACCCGATACAGTGCTCAGTCGGTATGTGTCTTTTGGATTTCACCCTGCACAATCAAAAACTTAAGGTATCCTTCATAACGTAAGGAAACACATCCATGTTAACGATTTAGTAGTCTTAGTGTCAAATTACATCTCGCCTTATTAACGAGAGTGACGGTAAATGTATGTACACCTTAGAGTCTAAATCAAATTTATAATGAAATGTGCTAACAATCATTAAGGAAGTGGCTGAATTCAAATACCTAGGAACAATAATCGCAAATAGGAATGAGATGCACAAAGAAATTAAACATAGGCTCAATTCTGCAAATGCGTGCTATTATGCATTGCAGAGACTCTTGATGTCCCAACTCCTTTCAAAAACGTTAAACTGAAAATATATAAAACTATTATTCTACCAGTTATATTATATGGGTGCGAAACATGGACTCTTACTTTAAGGGAGGAAATGAGATTACGAGTTTTTGAGAATAAAGTTCTTAGGAAAATTTTTGGACCAAAGAGAGATGAACAGACAGGTGAATGGAGAAGACTGCATAACAATGAACTACATGGTCTTTATAGGAAGCCAGATATAATAAGAACAGTTAAGTCTCGTAGACTGCGATGGGCAGGACATGTTGCGCGTATGGGGAATAAAAGACGTGCATGGAAGCTTCTTGTAGGAAAGCCGGAGGGAAAACGCCCGGTTGGTAGACTAAGAATGAGGTGGGAGAACAACATTAACTATGATTTGAAGGAAGTAGATTATACAGGGGATGATTGGAAAGCATTAGCTCAGGATAGGGATGTATGGAGAGCTTATGTCCGCGCAGCCATGAACCTACGGGTTTGATAGTGCCAGTAAGTAAGTATGTATGTGCTAACAATCATAGTCACTTAACGGTGTAGGATGTAGTACCGAACACTGTCGGTAGATGTCGCAACAAATGGAAAACATGTTTACACTATGAGATGTTATTGGAGATAAAATGGGAGATAACCGATATAGTTTGTAACCTGTGGTCCATTTTAACATGCAAAGATACCCTTTTGAACTACAATAGCCCTTAGAACATTTGTATTATTATTAAGAAAGTATATTTGATATTAGGCAATACAACACAAGTGTCGGTACCGTCATCGATGTTAAAATAAAAACACGTTTACCTGGAATCGCAGCAGTTTGTTAAAACCAGTTATTAGTCAGACAGAAATAATAATTATGTATTAGTCTCACGTTCCATGACCCTCTTGTGTAACATCTTCATTTCCAGATGTTGTTATGTAACGCACAGATTCCTGGAACTGGGTAACAGGACTTGAGTAAAAAAGGTTTAATATGCAGGTTATCACACCGCAAACCAGCAGTTTACAATACACGCGCTCTTTGCAAACACACTTAATTATTCAAAATCTAAAATATTGCAGTGAGCAAAACTTTAAAAAGTCTGTCACGCAGAAAATGTAATTACTCAGCAAGTCGAATTTATAGTCATTATTATTATTATATATTAACTTTCCTCATTGGAGGATTACCACAAGGACAAAATGATACAGACAATTAATTTTAGAAATTGATGAAATACATTTTGTAAATACATTAACAAATTTCAAATTGTAATTGATGTATATTCTATAAAGTAGAAATTTTGTAAAGATGGTTTGTTAAATTTGAAATTGATCCTCGAATGGCTGCGATGGCAATTTTAGAAAGATACACTCTGTCCAAATCTAAGAAATTACAATATTTAGCAAAGAATCCTGGTGCAGTACCTCTTGCCCCAACCATCAATCCTGTCACAGTTATACTATCTAATTTGCATTTATCATAAGTAATGCCACGAAGTGAGGAGTGAATTTATCTAGAGAATTTGGAAATCAAGAGTGGCATTTGTTAGGACTATTTAACGAATAAAATTATGCTGTTTACTCACAAATCATTATTTAACTATAGTTGTTTAAAAATGTGTATATATTTAATGTAAATGGCAAAGTTTGAAAACGAATCAGAAATGTGAGGTTATGTTCATTCACTGCTGCTTGGTCATATTATTTATTGGCAAATAAGATCGCAATATTGTAAGAGTGCACCCAAGTGGAGAAATAATGAAACACATCAAACTATATATCATAATTAACATTACGGGTTATTCATTTAATTTTTTAGTAAACAACTCAGTAAAATCAAGGAATCTTTTCATTATTTGCTATATTCAATGTATTTGTTGGAGAAAAAGAATGCGTTGACCTGTTCAGAACATTAAAAAGGAGGAGCTTTCTTTATCACAAAAGCAGGAGCTGATAAAGAGAAATCGATAAAGAGCGAGGTGAAACACGACTGTCATTGGTTGTAAAAGAACATTCATTGAAACGTGATTGGTCATTGACTAGCATTTGTGGCATGAGTTAAATAATCTTTGTAATAGTCAACTGTTGGCGCACATATAGCTATCTTTTCAGAGTCAACTTCCTCAGGTTTGCCAATATGGGTCTCAAAACGGATTGTGGGATCTAATATCGTACTAATTTTAGAAGATGGTCTAAATGCAATAATACTTATTCGTCTATTACTTCCATTAGTGGCCACGCCGTGAAATTCCTCATAAACTACAGAATATATCATTCGTTTGTTAGTTAAATAGTATGTATCCAATTACGTTACGAGAAAATAAGTATGACGGACACATAAGTATGACAATTTTTAAATTAAGCCTTTCAGATAAATCCCTATATATAAGAGATTTCGCTGATGTTTTATAATTCTTTTTTCGTTTTAATGGTACAACGACATATAAAGTGTTTCTTTGCGAACAATCGAAAATTACTACCGTATTACTTTTGCTTCAGGTGAACCACACGCCTGATATTCCATAATACAACCCTTTCCTTTATTTTAAGTGTCGTGATACCAAGAAGTCAATTAGGACCTGAAAATAAAAGTTTGAGGCAAAAATGGCAGCAAGAATATACGATAAAGGAAATAAATACCGTCCGTGGAAAAAAAAATCAACAAATAATGTGTTTCGATGTGTCTGAAGCTACCCTTTGCAGAAAGGACAAGAAATATATAGATCACAATATTTTGGTGGTGAATGAAACAATGGAAAGTAAAAGCCTGTTCTACCGCCAGTGCCAAGTGCAAAGAAGCATGCAAGATTTCGCAGTGAGGTGAACTATGGTTTCAAAAACATGTGTTTCATATTACAACCCCATTTTCCAGAATCCACATTTTGTCGCATGTTTGAAAAGAAAAATGTGAAAACTCAAAAGTCTTAAACATATGTTTTAAAAAGTATTGGTATTTCTATATCCAGTCATATACTATCACTACTGACTTGTAAGGTGCTATCCATCCATAGTAATTCTGCCCCAGGGCAGGTCCTTCACTGCAATCATAGCATTTTCATGCTATACTTGCAGCTTTACTAGGGAATCGTAGGTGTGGTAGCTTCCCGTTGCTTTCCACACCGGTGAAGGATGATGATGATGATGATGATGAAGATAAGGATGATTATGATAATGATGGTCATATGATTTCGGGGATCGTTTGGGCCTTAAAGTTTTCCTGACATTTGTCTTACAGGTAAGGAAAAACACTGATAAAAACCTCACCCAGAAAAACTGCCCCGACGGGATCGAAACAGGGCCCGCTGCGTGACAAGGTAGCACGCTACCTTGAGACCACAGCGGTGGACGTAAGGTACTATATGCTATTGGAATTCAAAAGTGTATCACAAATAATAAAGTGGTCCATATTACCACCTATTCCCCCACTTTTCTGTCGTGGTCATAATCAGAGAATTAGAAACCATTGATGCAACAGAGAAAGTGATAGGATATTCTTGGAATATTGTAATTTAACTCTCTCTCTCTCTCTCTCTTTCTCTTGTGTGTGTGTGTTTGCGCTGTCGCGTGTGTATGCACGTAAGCTTATACATGTAATAAAATTATAGCTTGTTGAGTACGAGAATAATAAAACAATTAGATTACTTTCAATTTCTCAGATGAAATTGTTATTTTTCTAGTGTAATAACGAACAAATTTTATATCTGAGAATGAAAAAGAGGCATGTAAACTTATTTTAGGAAAGTCAGAGGAAAAAACCCAGTTGGTAGACTATGAATGAGGTGGAAGAATAACATTAATTATGATTTTAATAATAGATTATACTGGGGATGTTTGGAAAACATTAGCTCAGGATAGGGATGTGTGCAGAGCTTATGTTCGCGCGGCAATGAACCTACGGATTCGATAGTACCAGTGAGTTAGTTAATGACCAAACTACTACCGAGTCACGAGTGCGGCAGTAAGTATCGTCGAGAGCCAAATGTTGGCTCCAGGATATCAGTAGCTATTAAATGAGAGTTCCATACAACTGTTTTTCTGATCGTACGACCTGCAGGTTAGTAGGTAAAACAAAGAAATAGGCTATTTATATACATTTGGTTCTTTTTGATATTAACGTATGAAACTATGAATATATATATATAGCCTATATATGTGTTTTTTTTTTTTTTTTTTTTTTTTTTTTTTTTTTTTTTTTTTTTTTTTTTTTGCTCACGCTATTGTAAGTGTAGTATTATACAGTATTGTTCTGTATTTACGAGTAACTAGAATTTACCATTCAATGTAAGTCTCTAGGTATATCATACAAATTATTTCTGTAGCATAGTAACAAACGATACTATGACCAACAAAGTCCGTGAATGGATAAATCGACTCACTAACAGATATAAATGATTATAAAATAATATATCACAATTAACCATATTTAGAATCAGTTTGTGATATTAACATTAGGCCTATATGGAATTTTGGAGGTAAGAACCATATTGACTTGACTCGAACTCCATTTTTGGCCCTCGCAAATCTCTGGCCAAAAACCGTCCACGACTATTAATAAATTACTTACCTCTCTTGTAGTACAAAATACTATTACATAGCGAGAAACAAAACAGTGACATTTGAAACAGCAGGAAACAATACTGGTATTTTACATGCAGTTTCTCGCCTCTCTAAATAAAATTTAATTTACGAAAATAAAAAATCTGAGACGAAATCAAATGCTCAATGAAATATAATTAATTCATTTTAAAGGCACAAAAATTATTTCATTTCGTATAATACTGTGTCTCATTTACGATTTTACAGAAAGGAAATATTACATTAGTGTGACATTACAATACCATGTACTGTAATATTTACAAAAAAACGACGCAGATTTCTCCAACGTTTGAATAAACCATGAAAAACTTCATAATTTTACAAAGAAAAAACAAGGAAAACAAAAATAAATAAGATGGACATATTTATCGTACCATTAGCAGGACTACTTATTTTATTATTACGCTAAATATAAATAAATGATTTCGTGTTACAAAAAATGCATTTTTAATAGTTTTAATACAATTTACTGTTCATTTTGTCAATTGGCAGCACTGATTGAAACGTCTTTTGTTTAATTGTTACGAGTAATTATGAAGCATTGCTGGTTCACGTCCTGACTGTAAGTTTTTGCATTGACTATTTAACTCATGCCCGAAATGGGAGTCAATGACCGATCACATTTCAATGATTTTTTATTTACAATCAATCACGGTCGTTTTTCACCTCGATTTTATCAATTTAATTTTACTACTTCAAAATCAAGCTCCTCCGTTTTAACATTCTGAATAGGTCATAGCATTATTTTGCAGTGACTGCATGTGGCTATCAGATTGTATATGTAGTGAACGAATGTTGCCAGATAGTGCTTGCGGGATATAATATAAAAACATTTGTAGCAATTCATTATACAAAAAAAAAAAACTACTCTTTGCACTTTCATAAACGTATTATTTCCCAGGATTTTACGTTCCAGAAAAATATGACTGACACATTATGTACATCATAGGACATCAGAAATTAATTAATAATCTATAATGTTGGTTATAAATTTCACCATTAGGGTGCATTCTTACAATATTGCGATCCTTTGGCAATACACAATATGTACTGGTTGCAGTGATGAACAAATGAAGCATAACAATAGTTTTTTATTTGTTTTCAAACATTTTGCATTAAATATACGAGTACAAATATTTTAAAATAACTATATTTAAATAGTCCACCGCTGTGGTCTCTGCCTTGTCACGCAGCGGGCCCGGGTTCGATTCCCGGTCGGAACTGGCTCCTGGGCGAGATTTTTTCGGTGTTTTTCCTCACCTGTAAGACAAATGTCAGGTAGCTTAGGGCCCAACAGTTCCCTGAAAATCATCCGGCCATCATCATCATCCTTCAGCGGTGTGGGAAGCTTCGGGAAGCTACCACACCTGTAATTTCCTAGTAAAGCTGCAAAGCATAACATGACAATGCTGTGAAAGACCTGCCCTCGGACAGAATTACTATGGATGGATTTTTAAATAATGATCTTTGAGTAAACAGCTTAATTTTATTCGTTAAATAGTCCTAACAAATTCCACTCTTGATTTCCAAATTATCATAAGTAATGCCACGAGTGATTTCCAAATTATCGATAAATTCACGACTCACGAAGTGAGGAGTGAATTTATCTAGAGAATTTGGAAATCAAGAAGTGGTATTTGTTAGGACTATTTAACGAATAAAATTAAGCTGTTTACTCACAAATCATTATTTAACTGTAGTTATTTCAAAATATTTATATATTTAATGCAAACGGCGATGTTTGAAAACAAATGAGAAACGATAGGTACGGTTCTACTGCTTCTTTTGTTTATCACTGCAACCAGATCATACTATTTATTGCCAAAGGAACGCAATATTGTAAGAATGCTCTCTAGTGGAGAAAAAATGAAACACATCAATCTGTATATTAATTCATTTCTGATGTCGTATGATGTAAATATGACAATTATATTTTTCTGGATTATTACCTGGGAAAAAATACATTTACGAAAGTGCAAACAGTGGTTTCTTTTTTTGGTGGTATAATCAATTTCTACAAATGTTGACATGTGTGCACTATATATACAATCTGGTAGCCGTATTTCTTATAGGCTCAGTCACTGCAAAATAACGGTCAGACCTGTTCAGAATATTAAAAAAGGAGGAGCTTTGTTTAATATGGCAATTATAACACTGATAAATATTTCGTGAAACACGACTCTGATTGGTTGTAAAACAGAAATCAAATGGGAGTCAATGACCAATCACGTTTCAATGATTTCTGTTTTACAACCAATCAGAGTCGTGTTTCACGAAATATTTATCAGTGGTCCTTTTTTAATATTCTGAACAGGTCTGACCGTTATTTTGCAGTGACTGAGCCTATAAGAAATACGGCTACCAGATTGTATATATAGTGCATACATGTCAACATTTGTAGCAATTGATTATACCACCAAAAAAAGAAACCACTGTTTGCACTTTCTTAAATGTATTTTTTCCCAGGTAATAATCCAGAAAAATATAATTGTCATATTTACATCATACGACATCAGAAATGAATTAATATACAGATTGATGTGTTTCATTTTTTTCTCCACTAGAGAGCATTCTTACAATATTGCGTTCCTTTGGCAATAAATAGTATGATCTGGTTGCAGTGATAAACAAAGAAGCAGTAGAACCGTACCTATCGTTTCTCATTTGTTTTCAAACATCGCCGTTTGCATTAAATATATAAATATTTTGAAATAACTACAGTTAATAATGATTTGTGAGTAAACAGCTTAATTTTATTCGTTAAATAGTCCTAACAAATGCCACTCTTGATTTCCAAATTCTCT
Source organism: Diploptera punctata (assembly GCA_030220185.1). Classification (NCBI taxonomy): domain Eukaryota; kingdom Metazoa; phylum Arthropoda; class Insecta; order Blattodea; family Blaberidae; genus Diploptera; species Diploptera punctata. The sequence continues at coordinate 10,734 of JASPKZ010009448.1, read as the reverse complement.
AGATAAATTCACCTCCTCACTTCGTGAGTCGTGAATTTATCGATAATTTGGAAATCACTCGTGGCATTACTTATGATAAATTCATTCCTCACTTCGTGAGTCGTGAATTTATCAATAATTTGGAAATCACTCGTGACTTTACTTATGATAATTTTTTTATGGCATATATTTTGGATATTACTCTATTTCGTATATTATAATGAAATAGGCCCAATAGCGTCAATATTGCATACGAGCATTTTCGTTATGAACACATTTAGATTGTAATTTTGTATCAACTGTAGAATATGTTAAGTATGTACAGTGCGTGTTGTTACTTATTAATTAAAATAATCATTTTCGTCATAGTATAAGATAAAATGATGTACAATACAAGAATTGAAATAATTTTAATTCTTCACGAATTGAAATTATCAATTTGTACATAAAACCTCATTTAAATCCTTGTAAAATAAATAACGATTTAACTGATTTTTTATTACTCCACCTCTTCAGCTGTGTAGTGGAAATTCTGAATCAGCCTGTCTATGAATGATACATTCTTGGAATACTGTTAGGTATGGATGGCCATGTGCGTACAGTCTAGACGGAGCCTGGTCAGAATTTTGTGAAAAGTGTTCTTGTCTGACAGAGGTCATGCAATGCACTCCAGGAACTTCTTCACACAATAATTACTAGTACGTCAGCCTTTCACATTGTCTCTCATCGGCACTCGAAGGACATGAAACCCATTATTTGCACGTATCGATAAATGTGGGAAGAAGATTTTTTGATTTCTTGAATTTCTCATTGTCCTCTATCTTTATAATTGCGGAGTCCACTCTGAAGAATCTTTGTCATAAATATGCAAATATTACGTTTTTAATTCTCTTACAGTTATCTTGACATTTTGCGTTTAATCAGTGAACTTCTAACGGTCTTATATGGACTGAAGGAATTAACTTGTTCCAGCTCAATTTTTAAGGTTACGGTGTATTAGGATCTAAAACATCCTATAATATGGAATGTTTTCAGAATCAGTATATGATTATAAACGTATAAGCAATGCACCAGAAATATAGAGCAATATGACAGGCTTGAAATTATGGAAGCAGAAAAATATCGTGATTACGGGTCTGCAAATGAATCGTCTGCGAAGGATCTCCAGCAAACTAGAACTCAGTTACTCTTTTTTTTTTTTTTTTTCAATTTGATGAAATTAAAATTAAATAGGAGTATAGAGTAGCTGCAACGTGTATACTGAATGTTACCAGCTAGGATATTATATGCAGTTCTTTGGTATCGTCCACGAAAACAACGACCTTGAACGTTCACAAAAACAACTTTTAGATCTATCTAGTTGACACCAAAACAGTCAACATTGGCCGATATTCATGAATGGCGTATGATGATGATGATAGAATTGATAGAATTGTATGATATAGCTTTATGGAATGAAAGTAGTTCAACTATTAACAATTAATTGTTTTTCTTAATTCTTGTAAATATAAGTAAAATTGCCGTTCTGGTCCCTTCAGTTCACATTTCTTGTCAAGACGCTACAACAGAAGACTTATATTTCTAAAACACTTCAAGCCTGTATCTACCCAACACTATTTTATGGTAGTCAATCACAGTAAAACAACAGCCAAACAGATGGTCACATTCTAAATATGCTAGAGGAACAAGCATCTCACATATAGCGGAGATCACATCGTGATGATGCAGGACGAAAGATGGACGTTACACAGACCAAGATGGACTTCAACTCTGGATAGCAATGGTACAGCATAGTAAGAAACAGACAATCATGGAAATCTATAAAAAGTTGACTAAAAAATGTGTGATAAATGAACAATCGCTAGGCATAATCTTAATGTGGAACAACTCACCGAGATAGAGAAATAACCGTTACCTTCAAGCAGGAGACTTTTGTCCTTCCAGGGACAGATGAGGCTATATTTAATTTTTAATCTTTAAAAATTGCCGACAATTAGACTAACAATCATTTCTTTAAAAGCTAAATTTCAAATTTGTTTGATTAGACTTAATACATAAAACAAATCACGCGGTGGAACCACAAGAATGTTTGACATTATTTAAAACAAATGCCATTACAGATAAACAATTGTTGAATATCCATATAAATACGTTTTGTTCCTGTTGTTCCAAAGTACTCTAGAGTAGTTATTTATCAAATTGTTAACCATAGTTTGATTTTTAAGCACTGCACAAAAAGAACAAAAAATATGTACGTATATAGATGTGGAGAAAGTATAAGGAAAATTAAGTGAAAAAAAAGGAGCTAAAAAATGAAAAAAAAAACTAATTTTATGTAGTACTGTATGCAATATAATTATAATACATACTAAAATATGTAAAATTAAATCGTAGCATTTGGCGCTCGGGAATTTACAATGTATAAGAGAAACATATGCGTTTAGATTATAGTGCTCAGGTAGCTCAGTAAGTAGAGCATTGGCATAGAAAGCCAAAGGTCCTCGATTCAAACCCCAGTCTGAGCGTGTATTTTTCTCTTCAAATATAATTTGTCCTTCAGTGAAAAGTATTAAATTAATAATATCATCATCATCATCATAGTACATTCACGAATTTAGGCCATTTGTTGACCTGTTTTGGCCTCAAGAGAAACACCATCCAGAAGTCTTTTGAGTGGACGTCCTGGTCTTCTTCTTCCTGCAGGTTGATATCTTAACATTAGTTTGGGTATTCTGTGATCTTCCATTCGATGAACATGTTGTATCCATCTTGACTTATAATCAGAAATTTTGTTTTCTAAAGATTCCATGTGTAATTCTTCTAAGATGTCTTCATTTTTTTTGTGATCTAGTAGTGTGTATCCTGCAGTCCTCCGAAGATATCTCATTTCAGCAGATCTAAGTCTCTGTATATCCTTCTGTTTCAACGTCCATACTTCGCTACCATACAAAAGAGTTGGAAGAGCCAGTGTTTTTATACACTTTCAGTCTTGAATGCTTTTGGACTAACTGTGGCTTGAAGATAGAATTTATTAACCTAAAATCTTAAAAATTTAGATATTTTTGCATTTACATCCTTTTCTTCTTCATATGAGATATTGCATCCTAGATATGTAAAATTATTCACCTGCTCCAAAAATTTTATTGTCCAGTACAATTTTACTTCTGACAGGATCTACACCTTGAAATGCCATAATTTTTTTTTTTCTGTAGATATCTTTAATCCATATTCTTCTGTAATTTTGTTAAGTTCATACAGACCTTTCTGTAGATTATCTTCGGAATTTGCTATTATTATTTGGTCATCTGCAAACAGTAGGGTGTTTAATTTTCTATTTTCTGATATTCTTATTCCAAATTTATATGTTTTGTTCCAGCAACATATTACTTCATTGATATAAATTGCAAACAGTGTTGGGGATAGGGGGCAGCCTTGTCTCACACCACGATTTATAATTCCTTCTTCAGAAAATCTGTTATTTAATTTAATCTTTATGGTGTTGTCTTTGTAAATATTTTGTATGTTCTGCCGAAGTAAATTTTGGTATATTTCTGTCTTCAATATATTAAGAGTTTTGATCTCTTGACTGTGTCGAATGCTTTTTCAAAATCTATGAAAGCAAAATGTTTTCTAAGTTGAATTCTCTTCTTTTTTCAAGCAATAGTTTAACAGAAAATGCTGAATCAATACAAGATCGTCCTTTCCTAAATCCATTTTGACATTCCATAAGGAATGTTTCACTGAAACTTTTCAATTTTCCATTTAAAATGTCTGCAAACTAGACAGTATATTTAAAATAGAAACATTGATATTGCAGTAATTACAGAAACTAAGAAGAAACTTAAAGGAACGAAAGAAACACAAAATTATGTACAAATAAATTAATAATAAAAACATCGAAAAAAGCTTTACTGACTTTATAAAGTAATATTTAAATAAAAAGTAATTTGCTTGATCGAGCATTGGTTTGTAGCATTTGGCGCTCGGGAATTAACAATGTATAAAATAAAATGTTGCGTTTAGATTGGAGTGCTAAGGTAGCTCAGTTGATACAGCTTTGGCATAGAATTCCAAAGGTCCTGGGTTCAAACCCCCGTCAGAGCATGTATTTTTCTCTTCAAATAAAATTTGTCCTTCAGTGAGAATTATTAAATTAATAATAAAAACATCAAAAGAATCCTATTGACTTCATAAAGTAATATTTAAATTAAAAAAAGAAATACGTCCTTTGCGTGATCGAGCAGTGGTTTTTAGCATTTGGCGCTCGGGAATTAACAGTGTATAAGATAAAATGTTGCGTTTAGATTGGTGTGCTCAGGTAGCTCAGTTGGTAGAGCATTGATATAGTAAGCCAAAGGTCCTGGGTTCAAACCCCAGTGTGAGTGTATATTTTTCTCTTCAAATAAAAAAAAATATGTAAAATGAAACTTGAATACTGCAATGTCCAGGCTTCAATCCGTAAACAGTTACTGTTCCCGGATATCTAAGGAATAGAATAATATAATAACAAAATAATCCAGGCTCTACTTATTACAGTGGCTTCCTATAAAGATCATATAGCTTACTGTTAAGAAGTCTTCTCCATTCGCCTGTCTGTTCATTTCACTTTGATTAAAAAATGTTCCTAAGAGATTTATTCTCAATACTCGTATTATTTTCTTTTCCCTTAAAGTAAAAGTCCATGTTTCACATCCATATAATATATCAGGGAGAGTATTTTTTAAAAATGTGATTGATTTAGCGTTTTTTGAGAGAAGTTGGGACGACAAAGAGTCCATGTAACGTATAACAGCAAGCATTTCAGGAATTGTTTAATTTCTATGTGTACCACAATCTTGTTTTTAATTATTGTTCCCAGGCTTTTGAAGCCAGCTACTCTTCAAAACCTCCCTCATTTGTCATTAACCGTCCATTTCCATTATATAATGTATTTCTATGTGTGACCATATATTTAGTATTGTTGAGTCCGAATTTCTTAATTTTACTCAATGGAGAGTGGGTATTGGCCCTTATTTATTAATTTTTAATTATACATTTTTATTTAAATTTTAATTATTCCTTAGCCACATCTCAAAATTTTCATAATTTGATTTTAAACGTCTATTTCCATTATATACAGGTAATGTGTGGCCATTATTTAGTTTTATTGGTATTTATCTAGAGTCGAAATTTGTTATTGTTTTTAATAGAAATTGCATTTTTAAGGATGCTCTATTGTAAACAATATTTCATGAAATGAAAACAATGTCTGATTGTTTCTAGGTAACGGATTTTCACAGATAGTCTTTTAGAACGTTCTACATTTTGTGTGTCTAATTATTCATCGTGTCTTTAATGGAACACGTCATCGAAGCAATCAAAATGTTAAAGGAAACAAATGGAGCAACGGTAAATCAAATCACAAATTGTTTATAGAAAAAAAAGTACGACAAAATTGAACCCATAAGGAGAAATGTAAAGGTTATTGAAAAAAAAAGCTTTGAACCAGAAAGTAAAAGATGATATCATGGTAGAATTCGGAAGAAGATATAATCTCAGAATACGCACAATAACTGATTGTGGACAAAAGTGAAGTTAACGATGTGGAAATTCGGGAAAATTCAATTGAAGAAGAAATCGCAGAAGAAGGACAGAGGAAGGAATATCAATGTATGCAGGAGAAGCAGTGCTAAGGGAAAGGCTTAGAGAACGAAAAGCAAGTTGAATAAGAAGATATGCGAAAAAATTATCGATAAATACCTTTCCATGGAAGAGGATTAATAGAATAAAATCTTATTAATGGAGAATAGTCTTCAAAGTCTAAAATTAATCAATGTTTATTTAGCTTAATTATATATTTTTGTAAATTTCAAATTTTATTTTATTTATTTTTTCTTTTATTATTTTTATTGCAGAGTAAATTACACTCACAATTTCAATACATGATTTTCTTTGTAGACTACTAAATTTCCACCGCTGTGGTCTCGAGGTAGCGTGCTGCCTTGTCACGCAGGGGGCCCGGGTTCGATCCCCGGTCGGGGCAGTTTTTCTGGGTGAGGTTTTTATCGGGGTGAATGGTTTGTAGTATTTGACGCTCGGGAATTAACAATGTATAAAATAAAATAAAATAAAATAAAATAAAATTGTCCCGCGCCGTAGCCGAGCGGTTAAGGTAGGAAGCCTTGGCGCAGAGCTACGGGACTTGCGCAGGTTCGAGTCTCCATGGGGGAAGAAATTTTCTCATGGTATTTCGGCCAGTATGGGACCGGTGCCCACCCAGCATCGTGAGGCAATTAGGTAGCTACTATAAGTAGCGGCTCCAGGTTGAGGAACCAGCTATAACGGTTGGGGGACTCGACATGCTAACCACATGTCACCCCTACACTGGCTGTTGATCATCTACCTCTGTGATTGACACATGTGGATGTGAAGGGCCAGCAGCCGGCTGGTAAAAGGGCAACCGCTGAAAAGTGGAAAGACCCTCAATCGGATAAAATAAAATTTTGCGTTAAATTGTTATGCTCAGGTAGCTCAGTTGGTACAGCTTTGGCATAGAAAGCCAAATGTCCTGGGTTCAAACCCCGTCTGAGCGTGTATTTTTCACTTCTAATATAATTTGTCCTTCAGTGAGAATTATTAAATTAATAATAAAAACATCAAAAGATTCCTATTGATTTTATAAAGTAATATTTAAATTTAAAAAAAGAAAAACGTAATTTGCGTGATCGAGCAGTGGTTTGTAGCATTTGGCGCTCGGAAATTAACAATGTATAAGGTAAAATGTTGCGTTTAGATTGGCGTGCTCAGGTAGCTCAGTTTGTAGAGCATTGACATAGTAAGCCAAAGGTCCTGGGTTCAAACCCCAGTGTGAGGGTACATTTTTCTCTTCAAATAAAAAAAATACGTAAAATGAAACTTGAATACTTCAATGTCCAGGCTTCAATCCGTAAACAGTTTCTGTTCCCGGATATCTAAGGAATAGAATATATAATAACAAAATAATCCAGGCTCTACTTATTACAGTGGCTTCCTATAAAGATCATATAGCTTACTGTTAAGAAGTCTTCTCCGTTCGCCTGTCTGTTCATTTCATTCTGGTTAAAAAAATTTTCCTAAGAGATTTATTCTCATTACTCGTATTATTTTCTTTTACCTTAAAGTAAAAGTCCATGTTTCGCATTCATATATATCTGGGAGAATATTTTTTAAAAATATGATTGATTTAGCGTTTTTGAGAGACCTTGGGACGACAAAGAGTCCATGCAATGTATAACAGCAAGCATTTCAAGAATTGTTCAATTTCTTCGTACACCTCATTCTTGTTTTTAATTATTGTTCCCAGGTATTTGAAGCCAGCTACTCTTTAAAACCTCCCTGATTTGTCATTAAACGTCCATTTCTATTATATAATGTATTTCTATGCGTGACCACATATTTAGTTTTATTGATGTTTACTTCCAGTCCTAATTTCTTAGTTTTACTCAGTGGAGAATGGGTGTTGACCCTTATTTATTAATTTTTAATTACTTACTTACTCACTTACTCACTGGCACTATCGAACCCGTAGGTCCATGGCCGCGCGGACATAAGCTCTTCATACATCCCTATCCTGAGCTAATGCTTTCCAATCATTCCCTGTATAATCTACTTCCCTCAAATCATAGTTAATGTTAGTCTCCCACCTCATTCTTGGTCTACCAACTGGACGTTTTCCCTCTGGCTTTCCTACAAGAAGCTTCCATGCAAGTCTTTCATTCCCCATACGTGCAACATGTCCTGCCCACCGCCGTCTACGAGACTTAACTGTTCTTATTATGTCTGTTCATCTCTTTTTGGTCCAACAATTTTCCTAAGTAGCCTACTTTATTCTCGAATACTTGTAATCTCCTTTCCTCCCTTAAAGTAAGAGTCCATGTTTCGCACCCATATAATATAACTGGTAGAATAATAGTTTTATATATTTTCAGCTTAACGTTTGAAAGGAGTTGGGACATCAAGAGTATCTACAATGCATAATAGCATGAATTTCCAGAATCGAGCCTATGTTTAATTTCTTTTTGCATCTCATTCCTATGAGTGATTATTGTTCCTAAGTATTTGAATTCAGCCACTTCCTCAAAATTTCCCTCACTTGTCATTAGCTGTCCATTTCCATTTTATAATGTATTTCTACCTGTGACCATATATTTAGTATTATTGATATTTACTTCCAGTCCTAATTTCTTAGTGTTACTCAATAGTGTGTGCGTGTTGTCCTTTAGTATCTCCTCGCTATCGACCAAAAGTACTACATCATCAGCATAAGCTAACAGCTTATTAATACCATTGAGTCGTAAGCCTTCCTCATTCTCTAAAGATTTAATGGCATGCTCTAGTACAAAATTAAATAGTAGAGAAGATAGTGAATCTCCTTGTTTCAACCCATTCTGGATTTCAAAAGTGTCCGAAAACTGTTTGCCTACACGCACCCTATTCTTTGTGCCATTTAGACACATTCGTATAAGTCTAACTAACTTTTTAGGAATTCCGAACTCCAGCAGGATACTATATAACTTCTCCCTCTTAATTGAATCATATGCTTTTTTGAAGTCTAGATATAGTTGATGTACAGTACCATTATATTCCCATTTATTTTCTAAAATCTGCCTTATACTAAAAATCTGATCTGTTTTAGACCTGTTTCTTCTAAATGCACACTGATAATCTCTTAGAATGCCATCAATATAAGGTGTAAGTCTGCTTAATAATATATTTGTTAGAATTTTGTAGGAAGTTGAAAGTAATGAGATGTGCCTGTAGTTGTTGCAATCAGTTTTATCTCCTTTCTTATAAATTGGTACGATAATTGATTATTTCCATTCATCTGGAAGAATTATTTTTAATTATACATTTCAATTTTAATTATTCCTAGATATTTGAATTTAGCCACATCTCAAAATTTTAGTAATTTGTTCTTAAACGTCTATTTCCATTATATACGTGTAATGTATGGTCATTATTTAGTTTTATTGGTATTTATCTAGAGTCGAAATTTGATGTTTTTTTTAATAGAAATTGCATTTTTAAGGATGCTCTATTGTAAACAATATTTCGTGAAATGAAAACAATGTCTGATTGTTTCTAGGTAACGGATATTTCACAGATAGTCTTTTAGAACGTTCTACATTTTGTGTGTCTAATTATTCATCGTGTCTTTAATGGAACACGTCATCGAAGCAATCAAAATGTTAAAGGAAACAAATGGAGCAACGGTAAATCAAATCACAAATTGTTTATAGAAAAAAAAGTACGACAAAATTGAACCCATAAGGAGAAATGTAAAGGTTAATGAAAAAAAAAAGCTTTGAACCAGAAAGTAAAAGATGATATCATGGTAGAATTCGGAAGAAGATATAATCTCAGAATACGCACAATAACTGATTGTGGACAAAAGTGAAGTTAACGATGTGTAAAATCGGGAAAATTCAATTGAAGAAGAAATCGCAGAAGAAGGACAGAGGAAGGAATATCAATGTATGCAGGAGAAGCAGTGCTAAGGGAAAGACTTAGAGAACGAAAAGCAAGTTGAATAAGAAGATATGCGAAAAAATTATCGATAAATACCTTTCCATGGAAGAGGATTAATAGAATAAAATCTTATTAATGGAGAATAGTCTTCAAAGTCTAAAATTAATCAATGTTTATTTAGCTTAATTATATACTTTTTGTAAATTTCAAATTTTATTTTATTTATTTTTTCTTTTATTATTTTTATTGCAGAATAAATTACTCACACAATTTCAATACATGATTTTCTTTGTAGACTACTAAATTTCCACCGCTGTGGTCTCGCGGTAGCGTGCTGCCTTGTCACGCAGGGGGCCCGGGTTCGATCCCCGGTCGGGGCAGTTTTTCTGGGTGAGGTTTTTATCGGGGTGAATGGTTTGTAGCATTTGACGCTCGGGAATTAACAATGTATAAAATAAAATTTTGCGTTAAATTGCAGTGCTCAGGTAGCTCAGTTGGTACAGCTTTGGCATAGAAAGCCAAATGTCCTGGGTTCAAACCCCCTTCTGAGCGTGTATTTTTCTCTTCTAATATAATTTGTCCTTCAGTGAGAATTATTAAATTAATAATAAAAACATCAAAAGATTCCTATTGATTTTATAAAGTAATATTTAAATTAAAAAAAGAAAAACGTCATTTGCGCGATCGAGCAGTGGTTTGTAGCATTTGGCGCTCGGAAATTAACAATGTATAAGATAAAATGTTGCGTTTAGATTGGTGTGCTCAGGTAGCTCAGTTTGTAGAGCATTGACATACGAGTAGTAAGCAAAAGGTCCTGGGTTCAAACCCCAGTGTGAGGGTACATTTTTCTATTCAAATAAAAAAAATATGTAAAATGAAACTTGAATACTTCAATGTCCAGGCTTCAATCCGTAAACAGTTTTTGTGTTCCCGGATATCTAAGGAATAGAATATATAATAACAAAATAATCCAGGCTCTACTTATTACAGTGGCTTCCTATAAAGATCATATAGCTTACTGTTAAGAAGTCTTCTCCGTTCGCCTGTCTGTTCATTTCACTCTGATTAAAAAATGTTCCTAAGAGATTTATTCTCATTACTCGTATTATTTTGTTTTCCCTTAAAGTAAAAGTCCATGTTTCGCATTCATATATATCTGGGAGAATATTTTTTAAAAATATGATTGATTTAGCGTTTTTGAGAGACCTTGGGACGACAAAGAGTCCATGCAATGTATAACAGCAAGCATTTCAAGAATTGTTCAATTTC
>JASPKZ010009447.1:0-131792 GCA_030220185.1 Diploptera punctata | reverse complement strand
GCCTTCCTTGATTCCTTGAACCTCTTGGCTTGTAGTTGAACGCTGCTCTTGGTAATCTTGATACATTCATTCTTTCCACGTGTGTAAACCGTTTTTCTCGATATTCTCTGATTTTCTTATCCAATGGGTATATATTTAACTCTGTTCTCATATCTTCATTCCTTATCGATCCAATCTTGTGCAGCCTTTTGTTCTTCCAAGGAAGTTCATTTCTGCGCTTTGTATTTTACTTTGCAGTTTTTTGGTCATTACCCAAGTTTCGCTTCCATAAAGTAATGCAGGAACTGCCAATGTTTTATAAAACTTCAATGTACTAGATGGACTACATGATGTGTTATGGAAAAGTAATCAAGAGTTTTATGTATGTATAAGTAATGATTAGTGTATCTCAGTATTTGGTGTTCTCCTGGTCGTTGAAACTACAAAAACTTTGAGAATAAACATATGGACAGAGGATAATATTCTACCAAAGTGTAAAGGAATGTAAAGTAAAGACTGGAAGAACCAATTCCCTTTGAGAAGTTCATAATAATCGATAGACTGTAAGCGTCAATTTTTAAAAACTTATTGAAAAGCAAATGAAAGAGCATGAGAATATATGCACCTGTAAAAAGAAGAATGAAAAGGAACTTCTTTCTTCTCATTTTTCCTCTTCATACTTTCTGACTTCTCCTCTTATATATTCATTCAATACATTATCTCACACCAAAATATATATTCCTCGCGTTATTCAATGCTAAAACCTTTTCCATATCGTTTACAGATCCATTTCTTTCAGCTGCTGTATAGATTAAATACAAAATAAGTTCAAGTGAACTGATTGAAAGTCATACTGTTAGTCAATAAATTGACTTATTAATCTCTCTTCTCATTTACTTTGAGTGAATACACAACCGTTAAAATCAAGGAAATGTTAGATCGTAAGGCAGACAGGTTTCACAAAGAAGTTACAAAATAACTAACAGAGTAGAGCAGTAATAATATCGCGACGTAATTTACATATGTTCATAAGTTATGTTGAAGCAATTTGTTTATACAAAATATTTCAAACGAGAGACAGACAATGCACAGTATCTGGCAATGAACATAATGCCATCCATCCAAAGTAATTCTGCCCGAGGGCAGGCCTTTAGCTGCATTTTCATGCTATGCTTTACAGCTTTACTAGGGAATTATAGGTGTGGGTAACTCCCGTTGGTTTCCACACCAGTGATGGATGATGATGATGATTGATGGATGGATGATTTTCGGGGACCGTTGGGCCCTAAGCTTCCTCGCATTTGTCTTACAGGAGAAGAAAACCCCGATTAAACCTCACTCAGGAGCCTGTCCCGACCGGGAATCGAACCCGGGCCCGCTGCGTGACAAGACAGCACGCTACCCCGAGACCACAGCGTGTGTACTGAAAATGATTAGTGTTACATATTCAATCATACTAATTTATTGTGCAAGTGCCTACAGCAAACATTTAAGGCGCCCACGCACAATCTCTCTCTCTCTCTCTCTCCCTCTCTCTCTCTCTCTATCCATCTATATATGTACATACACATGCACACACACACACATAAATTCCAATCAATTAACGCAGTTTAATCTCCCATCTTACAGGTACTTTTATGTGCCACATGTCACCGGGCCTTACAGTGACACGACTTTTTTTCCGCAGGAGAGATTTTAACTATGGGTCATACATAACATTTTTTGACCACACAGGGACATGGATGGCTCCCCGAACGAGTGATGGGCTCAATGTCAGTGCCTCGTCCGAGACAACACAACAATAAGACGAAATACACTATTCACACACATCTTCATATAAATATGGCGAATATGATAATGGTGGTTATAGAGTTTTATAATTTTATAAATTGAATTAGTTGGATTCTTCTTAATTTTTAAAATATTTTGTTGGGGTGATGAAAAGATATAATAAACTCTTTTTTTTAAAAGTACACATATTTGTCGGATGATGTTAGGGGACCATTTGGACCTAAAGATTCCCGACATTTGTCCATATTCTCTCCTCTCTCTCTCTCTCTCTCTCTCTCTATATATATATATATATAATTATTTTTTTAAATATTTCGAGGTTTGATTTGGTGCCGGAAGTTTTTAAATTCAAATGATGATAGATTGGCATGCTAAGAGCTAATAATAAACCCCAGAAAATTGGTTAAAGGTATAAATATTTCTGGACAAGATACGGATTAAAAGTACAAAACAATTAAGTATTTAAGCAAAGTGTAATTATTATGATTATATTCATAAATTTGAAAATTGACCAATTATTTTAATTGTTAAAACAGTAATATAATTTTGTGTTATCTATTGGTTTAATTTGTTATATATTATTTCTAGATATAGAAGTATTGATTCAGACTGTTAAAAAGGTATGGCTTGGTGCCCGTGCAAACTACTCGTACTTGTAAATAATTATGCTATGTACTATATTTTTACTCAAATAAAGCCTGCTATTATTATTAAGGGGATGGAATGTTCTGCAATAGCTAATTTCAAAATCAAGATTAATCATTTCAATCTGCTTATTTCCTCGTGATACACTGATTTTATTATCTTTAAATTGTAAAGAATCGAATATATAAAAATTAATGTTTGTTTGTTCGTATTTTATGCGCTGCCATATCGTTCATCCTATTGTAATGGTGTTTTTTTGCAAAATGTTAATGCGTTCCCGGGTAGGTCATAGGCTCTAAGAGAGTTGTAATACTCAACCACTTCGCCCTAAAAATCACCCTTTGGTGTGAAAAAGTGAAAAAAAGTAGGTTTTTTGGAGGCTTAAATGACTTACCTGCCTAAACCATAAAAATTACAGAAATTTAATATACATGGAATTGAAAATCTAAAAAAAACTACAAAAAAGTCCGCGGGTGCATATGTTTTATCTTCTACGGATAACTCATAATAACCATTTTTGTCTTTCATTGATGCCAAAAGATCGGGATATGTAGATTCCCGGGCAAGCATAGCAGTTCACGGCGGGTATTCTTTTCCGGATAACTCACAATAACGAAATTTGTCTTTCAGCTCATTTATGGCAAGAAGATCGGGATAAGTAAATTCCCGGGCAACGGCGGGTAATCAGCACGGAGTATCAAAAATAATTACGATATAATTTTTTCCTTTTACTAATTCTATTAAACATAAAAACACAATGTTCTTCTCACAGCTCATTTATGCCAATACGATCGGGATATATAGATTCCCGGGCAACGCCGGGTAATCAGCACGGAGTATCCAAAAATAATTACGAAATAAATGTTCCTTTTCACTTATTCTACTAAATATAAAAACACATTAATATTCGTCTTTAAGCTCATTTATGTCAAGGAAATCGGGATAAGTAGATTCCCGGGCAACGCCAGGTAATCAGCATCTTAGAGCATGTGTATTATGCCAATTAAAAATACCATTGCTTGCGAACCTCGCTTCCTCGGTAAATAAAATATTATTTGTTGCATTAATTGACAATAATTCTCTCTAGAACCATAGTCTGGATCAATGAGACGTTGAACTCTTTGAAGGTGGTAACGTTATAGTGAATATCGATGTATAATTCTCTACACACCATTGTGGCTTAGTACAGGCATCTGTGTGGCAACCCGTCTTGTTGAAATTCATGCGTAATGCTTGCAATCCTTCCGCTCTCTAGCCAATACGAAACTACCCTGTTCTCATAAGCGCTGGTGGATCCTTTTAAATATGCGACTATCTGGGTGTCCTCGATCAGGATATTTTTGATGGTACAAACGTGTCTTTAGCCATACAATTAAGATTTAATTCCATTAACTTAGTTTAACTTCTCACGTTTAGGTGTTTTTTCATGTAACACGTCAACCGGGAAAACAAAGTAAGAAATAAAAATTGTTTAATATTTAGTAGTAGTAATAATAATAATAGTAAGCCTATTTACATTTTATTTACGTATTTACTTGCTCTCAAATCAGTATTGTTCTCATTTCCGCCTCTTATCTATAATTCTGCCCAAGTTTAACAACATTTCTTGGTTTACTGTTAGCTCGTAGCATGCCAGTCTTTAACCTTCTCATTTTATAAATCTTTCCGGCAGCAATATATTGACTTATCCAATATTCGAAATAGTTACAATTTCCTAGGATATGTAATTGGTCTTCAGGGCTCCCGCACACTGAATATTATTTTCATATCGTAAGCACTTAAGTCAATACAAGGTGAATTTTAATTGACCGACAAATTGCAAGGACTGATTCCTAAGTAGAAATGGAGGAACAAATGTCCTATAAATATGTGTCCATAAATTCATCGTTGCCACTGTAGATGGCACTCAGAAATGACATTCTCTCGGCCCTGTTGCATGGCCTGCTAGATCACCGGACTTAAACCCACATGATGTTTACTCTGGGGGCATCTGAAGTGCGTTGTGTAAGCTAAACCAGTTCCTAATGTGCTTACCCTTCAACAGCGTGTCTACGTCGCCTGTGACGCTATTCGGATAGGGGCTGGAACATGCGAAAGAGTGAAGCAATCCACACGCGACGTGTGAACGCGTGCATTGTATCCCATGAAAGGCAACTTTGAACATCTGTTCTGATGTGGATGCGATTATGCTATGTACTGTGTGCCGGGACGATTTGTTGTCGTTGTACGAGATCGTTAATTTCCAGATACATGTTTATAGGACCTTTTTTACTTCATTTTCAGTCAGGAATCAGTCCCTGTAGTTTGTCGGTGCAATTACCATTCACCCTGTATATTGCACTTCATACACTCAAATAAATAAATAAGCTAAGACATATCTAATATATAAAAATGAATGTTTGTTTGTTGGTTTGTTTGTTTGTTCAAAGTTTATGCGCGGCCATATTGTTGATCCGATTGTGATGGAGCTTTTTGCAAAATGTTCAGGAGATTCAGGGATGAACAAGGACTATAAGAGAGTTGTGACACTCAACTCCTGCACCCTTAAAAATCGCCCTTTGTAGTAGAAAACATGAAAAAAGTAGTTATTTGGAAGCTTAAATGGCTTACGCTGCCTAAACCATAACAAATACACATAATTAATGTATACAGAATTGAATATCTCAAAAGCTCTACACAAAAGTCTGCAAAACAGCATGTTTATCTCTTACGGATAACTCACAATAACCATTATCATTTCATTGATGCCAAGAAAATCGAGACAAGTACGTAGATTCCTGTGCAAGGAATAGCAGCACATGGCGGGTATTCTTTTACGGATAACTCACAACAATACATTTTGTCTTTTAGCTCATTTATGCCAAGGAGATCGAGATAAGTAGATTACCGGGCATCACGGCGAATCTTAAAATAATTACGATATACATTTATTTTTAATTTCCTTATTCCACTAATCATAAGAAGTACATTCATTTTTGTCTTTTAGCTCATTTATGCCAAGAAGATTGGGGTGAGTAGATTTTCGGACAACGCCATGTAAACAGCACGGGGTATCTAAATATAATTACGATATAAGTTTTTCCTCTTACTTATTTAACTAAACATAAAACACATTATTTTCGTATTTCAGCTCATTTATGTCAAGAAGATCGGGATAAGTAGGTTCCCGGGCAACGCCGGGTAATCAGCACGGGGTATCTAAAACATATAAATGTATAATTAGTTTTCCTTTTACCTATTCAATTCGGCATAAAAGCACATTAATTTCCATTTATGTAGGCGTAGGTATTAGCTAGGTAATTATAAATAAATTCTTAGAACTAGTTCTGAAATATTCTTCCTCTGAGACACAAGGAAATGTCGCTCAGTAAAGAGTGTAATCAGGTTATTGTCTTTGTCTGTGTCTACACTGGAAGTTAAGACTAGATTGTAGAAGAACGTTCTCAGAAAATACATTTGCTTGTTTATATGTTTTGGATTGCAAGTAAAAATAATCCAGTCCAAGTTACTAGTTTTCAAATTGGACATTCTCCCCAAGGGAAAAGCTTCGCGTTCTCTCTAACTTTTGACCTGTAGTAATCTAATAAACTTGCCCCCTCCAGGGCGTATTTTTAGTCTGCAGTCAGGGGAGACTCACCCCTTGCGATTCATACAATTGTCGTTTCTGGGATTTAACATTTCATGCTCTGAATTTCAATTAATGTTAACTAAATTCGCGATTTCAGTACCGAATTGCCTGCTATTGTCACCACCACGGAAATATACTCTCCTTCATCTGAATTTATATTTATTCTTTACAACAAATCAGTTTCTTAGTCTCATTTAAAGAGATCAAAATAGCCAACACATTCCTTAATTTTACATTTTGTTTAAGGACGAATAGCAAGATTATCATAAGTAATGTCACGAGTGATTTCCAATTTATCTAGAGAATTTGGAAATCACAAGTGGCATTTGTTAGTACTATTTAACGAATAAAATTAAGCTGTTTACTCACAAATCATTATTTAACTATAGTTATTTTAAAATATTTATATACTTAATGTAAACGGCGATGTTTGAAAACAAATGAGAACGATAGGTACGCTTCATCTGCTTCTTTGTTTATCACTACAAACAGATCATACTATTTATTGCCAAAGGAACGCAATATTGTAAGAATGCTCTCTAGTGGAGAAAAAATGAAATATCAAACTGTATATTAATTCATTTCTGATGTCGTATGATGTAAATATGACAATTATATTTTTCTGGATTATTACCTCGGAAAAAACACATTTCAGAAAGTGCAAACAGTGGTTTCTTTTTTTGGTGGTATAATAAATTGCTACAAATGTTTTATATTAACTCCTGCAAGCGCTATGTGTTGACATCTATGCACTATATATACAATCTGGTAGCCATATTTCTTATGGTGTCAGTCACTGCAAAATAATGGTCAGACCTGTTCAGAATATTAAAAAGGAGGAGCTTTCTTTAATATGGTAAATTTAACACTAATAAATATTTGGTGAAACACGACTCTGATTGGTTGTAAAACAGAAATAATTGAAATGTGATTGGTCATTGACTCCCATTTGGGGCATGAGTTAAATAGTCATGATTATTTATGATAATAATAGAAAACTATTAAAAATAATAGTATCAGTACCAGTAGTTTTTTATGTAGCCAGTCAACCAGAATATAATTATATAAAATAAAACATATATTTCAGATATTTTTATAGTATTGTAATTAGTCAATATAGGCTTCATATATTAATAGTGATAATTCGCGCCGTAACCAAGTGGTCTAAGGTATCATGGCTTGTTACACAGCTAAAGGGTGCGCGCTCGTTACAGTTCTCATGGGGGATAAAAATGTCTCATGAAATATAAGTTAGTGCATAGAAATAGAATCAGAACACTCAGTATAGTGAGAATATTTGTTAGCTATGATAATTAGGTCTCCACGCTGAGAAAACCAGTTCCAACGTCTGGAGAAACGTTCATGTTAACCACAAACCCCCTTTACTGGCTGGGTGATCGTCTACCCGATACATATGGATCTGAGGCCAGCAGCGAGGGTAGATTATAGGCCTTCAAGGTCTGTCTTGCCGTTGACTTAATAAAACAATATGAATACAATAAAAATATTCCTAACTACATATGCATAAATACTTTCAAAAAAGAAGCAAGTACTCTCATTTATAATTAAAATATATAAAGTGCAGCTTAAAACATTTATGAAACATAGAACTATTTATCATAAAATCGATATAAACAATTCTCTCTCTATTCGTACATTTGGGTAAACTCCTCTGAGGGATTATATTTGAAGAGAACCCGGGACCCTTGGCTTTCGGGGCCAAGTGCTCTACCAACTGAGCTACCGAGGCGAGTTGCGATCCCTGAGGGAGTTTCTAATCAATGAAAATTATGCTTATTTCCAAAAAAAAAATGAGAGAGAGACAAATGGTTAGCTCATTATCTGAAAGAGACACCTAATAGGAAATCTAAGAAATTGCTTGGATGGGAAATGCTGAATTCGAAAATCTTCAGGGTTGCGACCCACGCTTAAAGTCCCTCCCGAAAAACTTGCCTCTTTGATTTTTCCATTCTAAAAATCCATCGACGCCGGCCGGATTTGAACCTACGATCATAGGAACCAGAGACAAGTAACAACCCATAGAATACCGAGGGCAATATAAACCCTTAATTAATATTGGAATACTATTAGAGGGGTATATGTTGATTTATTAAATTTTCAACTTGTTTTAAAGAATATATATTTTGATTTAGGGAAAGAAAATAATGCATAGGCCTAAAATCATAGAAAAAAGATTAAATCTTCCCACCAAATGCAGTAGAATAATACTCAGTCTACGTATAACAAGTCTTATGAAGAAAACAATATTTAATAAATAATGTAAGATATTTATAAATGGGAAATAACTAATTACTAAAGTGGGAATGGAGAGATCATGGTGCTAGAATGAAAATGACAGATGGGACTATTCTAGAAAATAGTAGGTCCTACGAACTGGTAATTAAGGAGAGGCCGTCCTAAATGCAGATACCCAGCCACAGCAAACTGGATAACAATCCACAGAGATAGAATTTAGTGGATAACCCTAATGAGGGAGGTAGAAAGTACGGTGAAGTGAAGTGCTTTTAGGTCCAAGGTGGGAAGGTAAAAGATCGAAAATGTATGCTAGGCGACAAAATGATGTCCAGAAAACATAGAAGTAAACTCATATGGAGTACCTTCCCATGTTTGTAATAACAAGTCATCCTTATGTAAGTAGGAGGTCCTGGTCCTGAAGGGAATTTTGTGGGTATTCATATCCTCGCTTATTACACTGTGCTTAGCAAATCATACTACTGAATTTTGTAATGAAAAAACAACATTTTTCCTGAATTATTCTCAAGATATACGATGATGTAATAATTATCTTTCATTTCGTTGTATACAGCATATAATACTAAAACATATATACTGTCCTAGCTATTCTGAAGGGATTTATGTGGGCATTCATATCCTCATATATTATACTGTGCTTAGCAAATCATACCACTGAATTTTGTAAATGAAGGAAAAACATTTTCCTGAATTATTCTGAAAATTCACGATATACGAATGATGTAGTAATAATCTTCCACTTCGTTGTATACAGCTTGTAATAGTGAAAAATATATACTATCCCATCTTATTCCCAAAAATCTTCCAATTTCTCAAGAAAGTGGTAGAGAACAAATTTGTTATCTTCTAATCTTAATAATGTAGACAATAAATGTTTTCGATTTGAAGAAAAAACTCAGATTCCACAAAAAAAAGTAATATTTTTCAAGTATGAGGTCATTCACATCATTCGTAGGGCGACTGGCATTTTACGATCTTGTTTTATCTCAATATTTCTTGATGTATCAATTTTCCCCACTTCATCGAAATGTAGAAATTGCTTTTGTAAATGCCACAGTTTCTAATTGTGTTTACGTGATTTTTCCAGTGTCATAAATCCTACCGCCAAATATGTTGGATTACAGGTTCAAGCGTGAGTTCTTCCTTAGAGTCTCTTAATCTATATCTAAAATGGTGTAATCCATTGTTGAGCCATAGACTCTCCTTTGTAAGGAGTTACTAGACCAAGTTAATTTTATGAATACAGTATAAAACTATAAGCAATAATTATATAAATTAAATATATAGCTACATTATTGTAATTATTATTATTACTGTAACGTCATCATTATTTTGAGAATTTTCCTCATCATTGAGGGTTTTCTCCAACCAATTAGTAATTAACATGAATTTTAAAAAGTACATAAAACTACGGACTTATATACTATCAGATTGTAACAAACATTCACAGATTTCCCTTAATTAAAGTAATACATCGTTCTCTGTTCCCTGTGTCTTCTTCCGTTACACCAAATTTCCTCATTGAATTCTGATGTTATTCTTTCAGGTTGTTCTAGGTCTTCCTTTTCTGCTCCTTCTTTCAATTTTGCATGCATAGACAGCATTTGGTAGTTTTCCATCCTGCATTCTTCTTACGTGTCTTACGTGCCTTCTGTGTTCAATCTCATCCATTATACTTCTTTCTGGGTTAATCCATTTTCTAATTCCTGTACTTCTAATTCTTTCCAGTTGAGATTTTGTCGTAGATCTTCTCTAAAAATCAATTTCAATTGCAGTTATTCTTTAGGCATGCTGTTGTGTCATTGTCCAAACTTCAGATCATTTTCTTACATCATTATTGTTATGTGCAATAACTCTTCAGTATGTTATTGGAGAGTTGCTACATGACAGTGAATTCTGAATCTGATAAAAAATAAAGTAAAAATTGGATCCAATAGAAATCTGGCCATAGGGATGACTACCAAGTGATACATTTTAGTCAAAATCAAGTACTACTTTACTATCGACCAGGAATACAGTAGTTGTAAAATAATACCTACGTAATGTTGGAGCTTTTATTGAATCTCTATCACATAACTAGATGTAATGAGTCGGGATCACGTAGGTTTTATTTACATCTAAGTAGTTCTTTAACTGAAAGGAGTATAGACCTACATATAAAATAGGAGCAGAGAGGTATGTATTATTTTTAAATCAGTGGTAGAAATAGATACACTCATATAATCTGACACACTAATTTCCTGAAAGCAATATTTAAGGTCATTGTTTTATCGAAAACTAAGAAAAAATCAAGAATGTTTGTTTTGGTAATCGAACCATAAATTATCCTATAGGAATCAAGTACCTGCATTTATAAAAAAAATTAAACAGATAGCTGAAATAAAAGACGAATGATGATGTTGAAGAGGATTTTCGGGCTGTAGGTCGTGGTGGTGAGGCTTGGAGTTCCCCGGCGTTTCGCCAGAGACTGCGTCTGGCATCCTCCAAGGGCTGTCGGGGAACTACAAGCCTCACTACCAGGGCCTACAGTCCGAAAATCCTCTTCAACATCATCATAGCAACTCCGGCCGTGAAAGTCTAGGTGAATACAAAAGACGAATGGTTTCACTGCCTTTTGAATATGAAATGAGTCATTACATTCCGTTACTGATTTATAATATTGCATGGTACTGTTACTGTGCTTCCAATCTACCCTGTTTTACAGTACCCATAACAGTTAACAAAATACAATCAAAATTCACAATTTGTTAATGTCAATAGTTGGAATAAATTGATTAAACGTTTTTCCTACAGCATGAAATCATTTTTTTCCCGTAATTTAGTACGGATTTTATTTTCGGTTCAACATGGCATTTCATTTTGTCTCCCATCGTTTCTGTTTGTTATGTGAATATATACTCGTACTTGTTGCACATTGAACCGGCAGTCTACAAGTACAAGTAGGAACTACTACTGCACCAAAGTTATAGAAACATTATAGCCTATTTTGTCATCTCCTGTTGTTATTATTATTGTTATTATTATTATTATTATTATTATTATTATTATTATTAATATTAATAGTAGTAGTAGTAGACTTAATTATAACAAATAATCCTCAAAAAGTTATAACTAGTGGACAGATAGAAGCTCCAGGCATCTCTGCACATGACTTAATATACATTGAATATTCACTCCTTTGCTCTAAACGTAGACCTAGACTTGTAACATACAGAGACTTGAAACATATAAATTATGCGCAATTAATTGATGACGCTGCAAAACTACCTTGGAACAACATATGGACACTTAGAACTGTAGACGAGAAAGTTGAAAATTTTAATGACATGATTTTACAATTGTATGTCAAACACGCACCTATCAAGACTAGACGTATAAACAGACCACCTGCACCCTGGATGTCTGATAATATCCTCTTGCTCATGACTAAGAGAGACGTAGCATTCAGGAAATACAGGAGGAACAAAGAATTGACAGACTTACAGACATACAAACATCTGAGGAATAAAGTCAATCAGACTATAAGGAATGCAAAACTAAGATATGCCCATACTATTATTACACAATCTATGTCCAACTCAGCTGACATGTGGAAAAATTTAAAATCAATAGGCCTCTGTCAAAATAAACTACAGGTAGAAAACAGCTGACCTACCACTAGATGAGTTGAATGACCATTTTACCCGCCTCCCTTCTGACAACACCTCACAACACAAACGACAGACAATAGATGAACTAATGTCATATTCCCAACCTACCCGAGACAAATTCTTTTTTTCCTATATCTCACCTGATGACGCCAAAAGAGCAGTATTACGTATTAAATCTAAAGCACAAGGAATAGACAATATAACAAAACTCTCCTGCAAAAAATAATAGACATTATTCTCCCAACAATAACCCACATTTTTAATGCCTCTATAATGACTGGGACTTATCCCAGACTCTGGAAAATGGCTCTAGTTCGTCCTACACCGAAATCAAACACTCCCACAACACTCGATGATTATAGACCAATTAGTATTCTTTCCTGTTTATCTAAAGCACTGGAACACATAATACACTCACAGTTAACAGACTACCTCACCACACACGACTTACTTGATGAACATCAGTCTGGTTTTAGAAACAGGACATCACACAAGTACTGCACTACTTGACATTGTAGAGGACATAAGAGACTCAATGGACAAAAGCAAACTCACCGCAATAGTCCTACTCGACTACAGCAAAGCCTTTGACACAGTAGATATAGACTTAATGCTAGCGAGACTAAAGACACTACATCTGTCGGAAAACTGCCGTGATTGGTTTGCATCTTACCTCACTAATCGTCAGCAATCACTTTCTGTTAATAATCGCATTTCTTCCTGGCGCTTGGTGAGGAAAGGGGTACCTCAAGGCGGCGTCCTCGCTCCTCTTCTCTTCTCGATTTATATTAATGACGTGACCAAGAAACTACAAAACTGCAAGCATCATCTTTACGCCGACGACCTACAGATTTACACACACTTTAGGCCTGACGAAATTAATGAATGTATTGACAAAGTAAACACTGACCTCAGGCATATATCTTTATGGTCCAGACAATATGGGCTGAAACTAAATGTAAACAAAACGCAAGCAATAATTATCGGACATCCAAGACTATTACACCTCATAAACAATGGCAATATGCCGGCTGTCATATTAGATAATGAACAAATTCCTTATACCGACGTCGTCGTTAAAAACTTGGGATTTTACTTAGATTCTAATTTAAAATGGCATGAGCAAGTAAAACAAACATCTAAAAGGATCTTCTCCATAATGCATTCCCTAAAGCGACTTAAACATTTTCTTCCTACAACTCTTAAAAGAATTTTAATCCAAACTTTAGTGATGCCGCATTTTGACTACTGTGACGTTCTACTAACTGACATAAGTGACGGATTGTCGGACAAACTGCAGCGTGTCCATAATATGTGTATCAGATTCATATTTAATGTTCGAAAATACGATCACATTTCTCCATTATTCCACGAATTGTCATGGCTACATCTAAAAGAGAGAAGAAAATCGCACTGTCTAATTCTCCTATTTAAGATCCTACATACTTCGATTCCCAATTATTTATCATCCCGTTTCCAGTATCTATCCTCAAACCATAACTTAAACACAAGATCACAACATAGTCTCTTACTTAATATACCGCAACATAGGACATCACATCACTCCATGTCATATACCATCTCCACTTCTCGCAACTGGAATTCCTACCACAAGAAATAAGGGGCTGCCGGACATTGGCATCTTTTAAAAGAAATCTAAATTTATATTTGCTCTAAACTCGACTTCATTATTATCCAGTGTAAGATATATATATTAATTGGTGTTTCACGTATAATGTATCATATTTATATTATTATTATTATTATTATCGTATCATTATTGTTATTACCCTATAAAATGTTGTTTGTACATGACATTTACATTGTTACATTTATTGTATCTTTAAGTGTTTATAATTAGTATAGTGTATATCGATATTTGTCGAATATTTATTTGTATTTGTACTGGTTGAGTGGAAGAGAGGGCCTTATGGCCTTAACTCTGCCAGAATAAATAAAGTGTTATTATTATTATTATTATTATTATTATTATTATTATTATTATTATTATTATATTATTATTATAGTAGTAGTAGTAGTAGTAGTAGAAGTACAGTTACATTCCGTAGACTGTGATGGGCAGGGCATGTGAGACGAATGGGAACAAAACATGGACATGGAAACTTCTTTGAAGGAAAACCAGACGGAAACATCCAGTAGGTAGGCCATAAATGAGGTGGGAGAATAATATTAAACATGGCTTGAAGGAAGTGAATCAAACATGGAATGAAAGAAAAATATTGACTAAGGAGGCGGATTTATGAAGAGCTCATATTCACGCGGCCATGAACCCACTGATTCGAGAGTCGCATTGAGTTACTATTATTGTTAATATTATAATAAATTGGCTTATATATGCACACATATATACATATATTCATTATATATTTAATATATTATAAGAGAAAATCCATATTAAGCGCGTCTACGGTATTCTACCGTATATATATTTTACAAGAGGAGCCGGACATCATAGACATTATAGAAAAGAATAGATTACAGTGGTGGTATGGCCATGTGAAAAGAATGCCAGAGCAAAGATTGCCTGAAATTGTTATGGAGTGGATCCCAATAGAAAGGAGAAAGAGAGTAAGACCGAAGAAAACTTGGATAGAAGGGGTACAAGAAACTATGAATATCAGAGGATTGGAGGAAGATTAATAGATGGACAGCGAGGAATAGCGCTTGGTTTCCGGAAGACGGCGGCATCTGCCATGACAACGGATGATGACGATGATTATATATATATATATATAGTTTTTAAACAAACTTTAATCATTTGTAAAGTAACAGACAGTTGACATATCATAAATATATTTTATGATCTACGATATTACGTTCAGTTTCTTGAAACAATTCGATCACTAAAGAAGTTAAAAATAAGCCAAAAACTAATTATTAGAAAGTTTAACTTAATTTTGTTTTTTCAGAACTGTAACTAAATAGCACATGATATAACCCATTTAATGTCAATACTATGCCTGATGTTAGTAATTTGTGGTCTTTTAAATTAGTCGTCGGAGAGAACATTACAATATCCTGAACTGTATTATTCACAAAAAAGAATTTAATTTCACCAACATGTGAACGTGATTAACAATTACACGAGTAAACAAGTGAAGCTACTCAATAGAATTTTTAATGCACAAATATTTTTTGTTTCATTCCGAAATGTCAATCAAGCGATGACGCACAATACATATTATACGGATGAAATCTATTACTCAATTCGAAATTATTTTATACCAAAAATATGAGTAAATTCAACAGAAATGATATATTATATTTTAGAATTTGTAACAAGTTATGACAAAATGTATTGACTTAGACTTTCACGGCCGGAGTTGCTATGATCATCTTGAAGAAGATTTTCGGGCTGTAGGGCGTGGTCTTGAGGCTTGAAGTTCCCCGACGTTTCGCCAGAGACTGCGTCTGGCATCCTCAAGGGTTGTCCTGAGACTGGCAATTATCTTTAATATACGTAGTAATGTAGATAACGTTGAAGCTTTATATTATGACTATTCGCCAATACGATATCAGCCCATGGTTCAATATCTTGGGTGACATATGACAGGAGGCTAACATGGGCTTCCCAGGTGGATAAGATTAAGACTAAATTTTACCAACGATTTATGCAGATTAAGCCCATATTAAGCTCTCCATCTTTGCCCATTAAGACTAGGACTCTGCTGTACAGGGCCTGTCAAAGATCAGCGATTACCTACGCCTACCCAGTATGGTTAATGGTATATACATCAACTCCAGGTGCTTCCGAATAATTGCCTAATCGTTACCCACTTTTGACTAGGGTGGATCTCATCCATACTGATCTGGGCATAGATCGTCTTCTGGACGTGATGGTCAAACAAGCAAAGAAAATGTATCGTATAGCACAGAAAAGTGATAATAAATTTATAGGAGGCCTAGGAGCGTATGACGAAGAAATGGTAACTAAATATAAGCTTCCCAAGTACTATTATTAAGCAATAGGAATTATACGCTTCTGGGCTAATACTTAATACGAATTTCATAACCTACAGTAACTGTCACGTTCAGAAGATGAGATCAAGGTGGAGATCATCGGAATCCTGATGCACCTGGAGTATGAATGTGATTGTGAAAATTGTCAGTCTCAAGACAACGCTTGAGGATGCCAGGCGCAGTCTCTGGAGAAATGTCGGGGAACTTCAAGCCTGGAGACCACGGCCAACAGCCCGGAAATCTTCTTCAAGATCATTATAACGAAATATTTTGAACAGATTTTTGTGTGATTTTTTTTTTGTATGTTCATTCAACGAACCGTACAGTAATAACATTATTCCATCAATTTCAGCACTAGAAGTTAATACTGATTTATTAGAGTAAAAAAATTCTAGGAAGCATTTAAGTAGAACATTGTATTTTTTTCTTAAATCAACGAAATTACGAATCCATATACATTTCAACTCATCAAGAATACCTCACTTTCAATCATTATTACGAAAATATCTAACATACCTGCATAGGCTATTAATTTATCCCCCCTTTGTTACCGAGAGTCTGACGCAATCTTTATCTCTTCACGCAGAGTCCGAAATGAGCTTCCTTGAATTCCGAATGGAGTAAGAGATATTCTTAACGAATTTTAACCAGTTAATGAGACTATAGTCGCCCACTCATTAACATAACGAATTTAGTTAGTTACAATAATTAACTGCTCCTGGCTCAGAAGACAATCTACAACGCCACGAATATCCGAGTCCAGAACACAATATGGCATCCCTATACTACTGGATGATCGCCCAACTCTATGAATGACACATGTTGAATGAGGCCAATAGCCTTCTGGTAGATCAAGAACCCTCTAGACCTGTTGCACATATAATTTATTTATAAATTCATTCTTGCGAAATCTTTAATATTTTCTCTGAACACAGAGATGGGTGACACATTAAAGAACTCTCGGTTGTTATAGCGCTGGCAAAATTCCCACAAGAAGTAATTCGCCCTATCGCAGCCTTTAACCTCACTGCTCAATAGTACGTAATTTGTGTATAATCTTGGTAATTTTGGCACGAGTGTCCATAATGTTGATTATACACATGTTACATATGTATTATATTATTTAAACATTAAAACATGTAAAACGCTATTTAAAAAATATTACAATATAAATATATAAAAGTTTAAAAATACAATAGGAATCGCTGACGTTGGGACAAAGAAGCCCTGAAACATATGTTGGACAAAAACAACTATAAGAAGTAAGAATGAACAGACAAAATGTTTTAATTACTTTAAGTATATAAAATGTTATATATAAAGATAGTGATAAACAATGTAATTATAGACCAAGTTCAGAATTTTAATTATTTGGGATGCCATTTAGCTAATGACAGAAATTTAGATAAACACACTAAAATATTATGTGGCACAATTAAACGTACTTTATTGAATAAAACTAGAAAAGAAACTATTTTAAAAGTTTACAACGTATTGGCAGTTCCATCTCTTATCTATGGATGTGAAACATGGACATTAACAAAGGCAGATAGTAAACAATAGAGGCTGCAGAAATGAAGATGTTGAGAGCAATAGCAGGATACTAAAGGACCGATAAAAAGAAAAACGAAGATATAAGAACAGAACTTAACATATTTAATCTCTGTGAAAGAATGAAATACTATCAAAATGCTTACCTTCAGCACGTATTACGAATGAAAGAACAGCGCATACCAAGAAGAATGTATAATTATAAACCAAAAGGGAGAAGATTGTTAGAAAGACCATTGAAGAGATAGAAGGACCAATTAGACCTATAATCAGATCGGAACAGGCCATTGGGCTTAATCCTTGTTGATGATGATGAAAATGTTATATAAATGATGTAGTTTTTGACATAATAACCTTGCATGGTAACCGTTTCATTTTCTACCTGCAAAATTTAGGTGATAAACCCGTTCTGATCTCCATCTTCAAGCCACTTCCTAAATCTCTCTTCTGGATCGACACATAATTCATTATACTTTTTGGTAATTTTTTTTTTCAAATTCCCCAAGTTGTCGTTTCGACATTTCTGGTGTTCTCCCTTGGCATGGCGTACTTGTAACCCACTTCTGAGATTGGGGCGCCTGGAAGGAGGGGTTACACTGCCCCGATGATATTAAACTTGATGCTGATTGTAATTATACACCAGGAGAGGCCTTAAACTAAACTTAAGCTAATTAGACGAATATGATATTTATGATAAAGATGGACAGATGGTGTTCGGAGACCGTTTAGGCTTAAAGTGTCCTGACATTTATCTTGCAGGCGAGGAAAAACCCCGAAAAAATTCTCACTCAGGAAACTTTTCCGAGTGAGTTAACAACTTTGATGATTTAAGATAACGAATTGGAATTGTATCTAGGAAACGAGTATCCTACCAGGCTGAATTCTATCACTCACGTTTTAATTATACACTTACTTGTTAACCGACAAATTAAGTACTATGTTGTACAATCAACAACCACTTCAGTCGGAGTTGTTGAATATATGTGTAAAATGATTGTACGTACCAGTATACCATTTCATAATATAGATCACAGATAATAACTTCATTAACAATAAATTAGATTAAAGCAATGTAGATATATTTCAATTCAAATTCTACCCCCTTTCAAAATAAAACTTTACTAAAACGTACACAAACCGGGAGCTTCCCAGTGCAACAATTCTACGAAAATAATATGTATCGAAATGTTGCATAATGTTATCTCGTAAATGCGTCAATATGCGGGTGAAAATAAAATTTGGATTTTGATATTGGGACTTCGTTTTGTAAATGTAGTTGAGAAGTATTTTCGCCACACAGGCTCAATCAATAATGTCTATTTACTTTTAAAGTTATTGCAAAAGTTTGTCAAAAATGTATTGTGTACAATTTTCAAAATTAATAAAACCCTTACTTGGCACTTATATTATAATGTATTAGGGTTCTTACATTTCCCTGTATCGGCCGCGGTGGGTTAGTTAGTGGTTATGTTCCTTGCCTCTGGTCCCGAGGGTCGCGGGTTTAAACCCGGCCGGGGATGGATTTTTTAGGACGGAAAAGTCCAAGGAGCAAGTCCTCCGGGAGGGACTTTAAGCCGTGGGTCCCGAGTCTGAAGATTTTCAGGCTCGTAAAAAATCCTTAAGCCTGAATGAAAAGGCCTCTAAGCAAAATTTACCGAATTCTCCCGTCCTAGTACTACGTTGGTTTCCTAGATGTCAGTATGAAGCGGAACGCTGGCCACGTACCACTCAAAATGACATCTATACGAAAACAAGTGTAACTAAATTAGTATGGTTCAAATTCTTCCCAGTAGGGGGGAGAGCGCCTATATCTCTGTAAAGGGAAAACATAGGCTTACAATACAAAACATTTCCCTATCGGTTTTGTTTACATAGCCACATACCTAAGTTACGTCATCTAGCACCGTGGCAGAAAATGTATATTAGGACCCCGTGAACATTGTCAGCAAAGGGATATTTTTCCTCGCTCTAGTGAGTACAGGCCACGTAACATAGTGTTAGCACTTGTGTTAAAACAGAACGGCATATATAATTGAATCACAGTCTTTTTGGCCTGAAGGCGAGGAGACTAAGGGAAGAGATAAGCGATCGAATTGCTACGTGCCGTTCAGTAAACAAAATAATCAGACAGATTTGTACGTTTTATTACTAGTTCTCTTATACGTAAAGAGGAAGGACTACGCTAATAGGAAGGTAAGATATTTCATCGGCAGAAATGTGTCCCGGAGCATTGCGGCACATGTCATGCACTAGCATGCTATTGGGCTTAAAGCGTAGTCTTTATTCATCTCCCTCCCTCAAAGCCCAAGAAAACTGTGATCCGACTGTTGAATGTTGATACTACCTACCTACCTACCTAATACCAGCTTTCCACTCTACAGCAGTTCACCCTTGATTCCTGCTTTCCAGAGATTCCTATCTACCCATTGTCCATCTTCCATACTCCTCTTCATCATAGCATCATATATTCCCTCATACCATGTTCTTCTACTTATCTCCCTCTTCTTTCTGCCTGGTACCATCCAATCTAGCATCTGTTTAGGTCACTGGTCTTCCTAAACCGTTGTGCATGTCTATACACTGTAAAGCTCTGTGTTGATACTATGCATTAATTTAATTTTTGTTTTATATTCAATGCCCAGGTTGTCATTTCGACATTTCTGGTGTTCTCTCCTGACATTGGCTTCATTGTAACCCACTTTAACCCACTTCTGAAGTTGGGGGCGCCTAGAAGGCGGAGTTACGTTACCCCCACGGTATGATGTGTGATAAATGATAATGAAGGGCCAAGAGAGCTCCTAACCTAAACTTAAACTAAATCCCAGACCATGGGCTACCATAGGAATGATTCCCTTTAAGACACAATCCTACATTTGGACCGGGAATCGAACCTTGGACCTCATGAACAGAAGTTAGAAACGCTGACCACTAGCCCATGAGGCCGGTCGAAAGAAAATGAAAATTATGTCTAAGCATATTGAGAAGCAATTTTTTCACCGTATTATAAAATAATTTAAACTCAACATGGACCCCATGACAAAAAACAAAAAAGACGAATATTTTAAAAATTATACACCATCATCATAGTAGTCCATTCACTAATTTAGGTAATTTGTTGACCTGTTTCTGCCTCAATAGAAGAATCATCCAGAAGTCTTTTGAGTGGACGTCCTGATCTTCTTCTTCCTGCAGGTTGATAGCTGAACATTTGCTTGGGTATCCTGTTATCCTGCATTCGATGAACATGTTCCATCCATCTTGACTTGTAATCAAAACATTTGTTTCTAAAGATTCCATGTGTAATTGTTCTAAGATATCTTCAATTTTATGACTAGTAGTGTGTATCCTTCGAAGATATCTCATTTCAGCAGATCTTAGTTGTTCCTTCGGTCTTCTGTTTAAATATCCATTCTTCGCTACCATACAATTACAATGTTCACTACTTTAACGTTTATTTTTATTTGCGACATCTGCATGTAAGATTTGTGGTACACATTTCTCTTCAATTATTATATTCGTTTTGTTTTGAAACACCTTATACTTATAGTCAACCAAAACGACTTACAGTTGACCAAACTATGCCTGTCGAAGTTAAGTCTCTGAAGCGAACTTCTGAAACTATTGTTACCCACAAACATACACACAAATAAAAGACTAGAATATTCCGAGAGAAAACAAAACTTTTAGGCAGAAAAATAAATCCACCCACCCTATGATAAGAAAGAATGTACGTGCTGTGTAAGAGAAAGAACAAAATAATGGAATAAAATATTGTGTAGCTTTGTATTTCCAATGATATATCACTTCAACTTCTCCCCTCCTTCAAAAGAAAGTGAACAAAAACTGGCTTTATTTTCAGCGTCTTTTGTGCCGAACTATGATTAATGTTAACTTCACTTTGTGCAGTCTCACTTAATTTAAACTTATTTGCATTACAAACAGTATTGTACACAAGCACTTCTAGATTTTTCTTTATAGTTTCGTAACTATACAATTTATACAGAAGGCTTTGAAAAACAGTTTCCAAAATACAGAGCAAATCCAAACTTTTCCGAGAAACGTTCGAAAGTTGTTCAGGAATGTTTTATGAGTGTTTTGATGTAAGGAACTCATGTCTCCGGTGACTCATTAACGAGTAATTTCATTATTTTCGCTTTGTAAAATTCAACCGCCATATTCTATTTACGATTGTTCCCAAATTATACTCTTTAAGATAATTGTTCAAAATATTCACCGGCAAGATCACGACAAACTTCTCAGCGACGCCGAAGATGGATTGGTCATTATAGTCCTATTCCATGTCCAGCTCGGTCACCAGATTTGACACCCAAGAACTTTTCTTCTGGGGTCACATGAAGGGCCTGGTGCAGATGACTCGTGTCAACACCTGTATGAATCTGGTTGATGGGATTGTTGGAGCCGCTGACGATATCCGCCAATCGTCTGGGAAGTTAGAGCATATGCGACAGTCCATCAGGTGTCATAATCATGGGGTGGACATTTTTAACAATTACTTTAAAACGTGTAATTTGGTAATAACCATATTCCGAATAAACAGATACAAATGTTGTTGAGTAATACAAAATAAATACATTGAAATTACTTGCTAATGAGATACCGGAGACCATCGGTTCCTTATATCAAACGATCACTGAAAAACGTCTGAAAGTTTGTCGGTAGAGTTCCGATTCACCTGTATATAAATATATAGGTAATATGGAATACATTAAGAAGAAACGTTTCCTATGAACGTTGGTTCTAATATGGATGTACAGGGCTTCCAATATAAAACCGGACACGCCTCACGGGGTTTCACCCGTCAGGCTGCGCTCTCTCCTCGCCCGCATTTCACTCTGCCAGCCGCAGAGTGTCCGGTTTTATACTGAAAACCCTATACTTTGTTATATAGTAGGGACAAGCGTTTGGTAATCATTTCCATTATAATCTAAGTCGACTGCAGGACTATGGTGCCTACCTTGTACCTTGAACAAGAGGCTTATTTTTTTACTTTGCCAAGAATTTTGCCTATCTCATTCTCTTTATCTTAATCTTTAGATTTTATTTTTTATTTTTGGGATATTTCAAGTTTATGATTTCTGCTGTATCCATAACTTACATTTTGAATTTTGGAAGATGAAATTGTATTTATTATCTGGACTGTATAAGTACTGTCACAGAGGGCTACTTTGCTCCTATATGGGTTACATTACTTTTGTAATTAAACATACTGTTTGAGCCACCTGGAGGGAAGTTCCGAATCATTATCATCATATTTCATTTATTGAAAATGAAAGCAGATAAAGATAGGAGAGCGTCCCTCCAGAAAATCCTGAATTTTTAATATTAGAGGGAAAACGTAATACCTGCAGGAGAAAGATAGCCCAATTTTACAGATACTACGAGAATATCTGTTCAATGCTTATCAGGCAGTTCGATAACAACAAGGTTCATTCAAAGAATGCACATTGTCTCCAATGTAGGAGGAAGGTTCCATTCGGAATAAATTGAGGTTATATGGAAAACTTGTTGAAAAGAGCATATCAAATATCTGACAGTAGAGAATTTCTGCTCGTACAATGCAAATTAATAGTTGCGGTAAACAATTTTAAGGGTGAAAAAAGGATTACGAAAATAAAGTTGTTAGAAAAAAAATGAATATTGATAACACTGATCAACATGATTTTTGTCTCATGAGTACCAATAGCTGTACTTAATGCAGTTTTTTATCGTGTTTTCAAATATGTATTCGGAATTTCTCCATCACCAAAGGTTTTTTTATTTCAATTTCAAATAATGGATTTAAATAATTATTTTTTTAACAAAAACGTTTTTTCGTCTATTTGTCCATTGTAAAATAAAACCAAATGAGTTAACTCAAATGGTTTCAGCTGTGGTAAAGTGATATCAAGGCAAATTGAATCTTAATATGCTGGCCGATTATTGTTCAACCATCAAGAGGAATGCTCCACAGGCGAAATATACCAGAAAATTGTTATTTCTTACCTTCTAGGTGAGTCCAAATGTTCGAATATTGTGTAGTTACGAATGTAGAAAATATTAAAGTGTTTGAAATTATAAATTCGTGTTTCTCGGAAACCTTGCGCGATGGAGAAAAACCGATATCATATTTTGAATTCAGGAGGAAAAATACTATCAGAATCGCATGTTCTTCTTTCTGAGACAAATCAAGGTTTATGTTTGTTGCTCAGTGTAATAGGAACGGATAGGCGAATGGAGAAGACTAACATTACAGTGATCTACTTGATCTTTGTGAGAAATAAGGTAAGAAAAGTATAGTAGAATCTCATAGATGCGAAGGACAGGACATGAATGGGGAATGAAATATGGTGTGAAAATGTATGGTAGGAAAATCATAGGAAGAAGCACAGCAAATAGACCAAATATGAGAGCGGGACCATGAACCTCGAGGTTCGATAGTGCCTATGAGTTAATTAGTTTCTGTTGTACACCATAGAAATTCGTTAAATTTTGTAACAGACTTATAAAAAACTTTTTTGTTTTGTATATACGAGCAGGCGTGAATTCTTTTGATGTAAAGAGTGAAAACATTTGAAAGCTTACAGCGAGTATGTCCAAATCAGAACGCGATCAATAAAATATGACAGGTGGATATTTCAGATAGACAATTCAAAATGCATTAGCTTCTATTTTAATGACAACACGAACTTCGTTCACTGAAGAACCGTTTTTTATTTAAAAATACATTTATTTAACTTGAAGCAGACACAGGCCTGCTTCTATTTCAAGAATTGTCAGTTTTTGACAAAATAAATAATTAAATATCCTCAACTCATGTCGAACTCAGGGTCGGGTCGAGGAATGAGATGGGATGAAGCCCCTATATTTATAAAGGTCTCTGAACTACAAGGGTGTCGGCAGACCACTCCTGACGCACAGTCACAGGGGCGGAAGAACGAAATGAAACAAAATGGATGAGGTGAGTATGGAGAAATGGTGGAATGAAATTTGTGGCAAGGGAAAACGGGAGAAACCCCGAGAAAACCTGCCCAAGATCCGTTCGTCCACCACGAAACCCAATTGGAGTGACCGAGACTCCGTTCGCGGGACCCCAGCGGAGAGGGGCGAGCGTCTAACCGCTTGCGCCACGGAGCCGTCTAAATAATTAAATTCCCAGTATTTAATATTTATTTACTTAGTCTAACGGAAGTGGTGTTTTATGATCTTTATCTGCCATTCAAACATCAACTTTTACAAGTTTCATGACATGTTTGTTCCGTTGAGGTATTTTTCAAAATTAAAGTATAAAATTATAGAATATTTACCTACAAGGTCCGTCTCCTCAACGTTATTAGTTATTTAACTGTAGCGCTTTCGGGACTAGTCCCATCATCAGCAGGATTCAGTAAAATACCAATTTTCAATCCTGCTGATGATGGGACTAGTCCCGAAAGCGCTACAGTTAATAAACTAATAAAGTTGAGGAGACGGACCTTTTAGGTAAATATATAAGTTTATACTTTAACATTAAAAAATCATCATCATTATGAACAAATCCGTTTTAGGTCATGTAACCTGTGACGGTAAATCTAAAGTAGATGGTCTTGATCTTTCCACCGATGTTTTGGTCTTCCTTGGCCCCTGTGTCCAGTTGGAGTGTATTGGAATGCCAATTTTCAAAATCTATTTCTTTCCATTCTTCTCTGATGATTTTTCCATTCTTGTTGGTCTTTCTATATGTTCATTTAAACTTGGTACTCCAAGTTTTTCTCTGATAATAGTGTTCCTTTGGTGATCCAGAATATGAATTCCTAACAGTGAACTTTAGAAGCGCATTTGACTTACTCTAAGTTTATGAGAATGTCTTTTATTAAAATCCAAGTTTCACCCATTCAAACATGTCAATCATAATTATATTATTTCATAATACAACAATCACAATACCATTTTACATAATATGTAAACAAAAATTTGTTGGACATGGTAATAATAAAATAGTAGTACATTTCCACTCAACTGCGATACTCGTAATGTAAACAATGTCAGTAGAATTAGCATTTAAAAACACTTGGTATACCACCAATACTATTTCCATGAAATTAGAATATTATACTTTTAATATATGCGATATTATTTTAGCATTTTCTCGGGTTCAAACCCGGCCGGGGGTCGATGGATTTTTGGATGGAAAAATCCAAGGGACAAATCCTCCGGGAGGAAATCTAAGCCTTGAATTCCGAGACTAAAGATTTTCTAGATTGTAAAAGAAAATCAAGCCTGAATAGAAAGGCCTCTGTGCTAAATTTAACTGACCTTCTGCATCCAAGTAACACCGTTGCCTACCACACCTAATAGCTAATAGTATAAGTATAAGCAATGATAATAATAATAATAATAATAATAATAATAATAATAATAATAATAATAATAATAATAACAGTAATATTAATTAAAATAATAATAACTTTAATAATTAGTTTATTTATTTGATCCCACCATTTCCCATACTCATTTCATTAATTTCGTTTCAATTCGTTCATCCGCCCCTGTGACGGAGGTCAGGCGTGATCGACCGGCATTCTTGTTACCGAGAGACCTCTAAATATACAGTTGCTTCATCTCATCCCTTGACCCAACTATGGGGGTATTTTACACTTTAATCCCCTACAAATTAATTTATTAAATACTTCAATCCTTTTATCATCAGGGGTCATTGTCACTTGAGCCCATCATGGATTATTAGAAAATAATTATAATCAGGCCTTGCAAGGTCTATTCCTTACAGTTATTTTAGGTCTTGAGTTCAACACGAGTTGAGGATATTATAATTTTAATTATAATAAAGATTTATTAAAAACCTCTTTTACAAGATCATATTTCATATGATTATATGTAGACCTAAAGTTATCTGCCTCACAATGAAAATGCCTAGAGACACAGAATTGTTGCTAGAGATTGTAGATGTGGTTTAAGTATGCATGGTCCAAACATAAAACTGACAAAACTAATAACTCTGAGCAACAAAAAAGAAACTTTCGTTTTGTCTCAGAAAGAAAAATATAAGATTCTGATATTGTTTTTTCTCCTGAATTCAAATATGATATCGGTTTTTCTTCATCACGCAAGGTTTCCGAGATGCAGGAATTTATAATTTCAAACACTTTAATATTTTCTACATTCGTAACTACACAATATTCGAAAATTCGGACTCACCTATAAAGTAAGAAATGACGATTTTCTGCTATATTTCGCCTGTGGAGCATCCCTCTTGGTGGTCCAACAATAATCGGCCAGCATATTAGGATTGCATTTGCCCTCATATCTCTTTTCCATAGCTGAAATCTCCTGAGTTTGCTCATTTGGTTATTTTATAATGGACAAATTGACGAAGAAACGTTTATTACAAATTATTATTTAAATCCATTAATTGAAACTGAAATAAAAAAAACCTTGGGTGATGGAGAAATTCCGAATACATATTTGAAAATACGATAAAAAAACTGCATTAAGTACAACTATTGGTACTCATGAGACGACAATAATGTTGACCAGTGTAAATATTACAATCTGAGCTAAGAACTTAATCAGGTTAAATCACTTTAAATATTTTAATTTTTATATTTGAATTTCCGTACGAATGATTTCGGATTGGCGATTGCAATAAACTACTGAATTAACGCATGAATGATTTTTATCTTTAAATCCTTGACAATCCTGTTCTTATTTCAATAATCCACAAAATAATTTCGGAACTGTAACTCTAGAACCCAGATATAAAATTGTTATATGATTTGTTCTAATATATACTGGGTCTTAAAGCGCTTATAATGTTCTTCTTCTCTAGACCCACAGCTTTAGATTGACCCTTGTACATTTAAAATCACATAGTTGATTTTACTATTTCTCCTGTTGATTTCAGTCGATTTATGGTGATGATATAAATTCGTCTAGTTCTTTCACCATCGATGTTTTACCTTTCGATTCTCAGAAGATCGTTAACCCCCCCCCCATTTGCGGTAAAGCTGGAGGAGCGTCCAACAAGGCTGCGATCTGGAGCAGCAATTAAGATCATTTTAATCACCTTTCGCAATTCCAAGTTTCTGATACAATTTTTATTAACAATATAACAATTCACATTATATGATTAATAACCTCTGCTAATAGCTCCATTCATTAAATTCGTGATCTCTCAGTTACTGCCATAATTGTTTGTATTCTGGCCAACTTCATTCTTTAAAAAAAGTTATTAAACTTTTGGAGTTTATTATTTCAAACATATAAAAGTTGAAGGTAGACGAAATCGGTACCTGGAACGTCAGAAGTTTAAGTGAGGCCTGGGTCCTAAAGGAAAAATAAAAAAAATAATATTGAGGCAGTCGAAATAAGATTCCTACGGGCTGTGAAAGGTTGTACAAGAGAAGAACATATTATAATTGAGAATGTTAGGGAGTAACTGAAAGTACAACTACTTCAACAAATAGAAGAACACAAGAACAATTGGATAGAAGATGTGCAAAGAATAACAGAGAATATGATGCCAAATATGGCACAGATGTATAATCCAGGAGGACGTAGATTGGTGGAAAGACCAAGAAAGTGCTGGGCTGAACAGATGTGAGATTGGAAAAGGCAAAGACTTAATCCGTGAAAGATGATTATGAGCTAGATCATCATCAACAACAACAAGGATTAAGCCAAATGGCCTGTTCCGATCTCATCATAAGTCGAATTGGTCCTTCCATCTCTTCAATGGTCTTCCCAACATTCTTCTCCCTTTTGGCTTATAATTATACATTCTTCTTGGTATGCGCTGTTAGATTAAATTGTAATTATCTGGATGAAATAAGTTAAAATATTACATTGTACCTGAAATATCAGTAATCCTCAACAAATTAAAAATTCATAAAATAGTGAAGGCCTCTCAGAATTTCTCGTTACATCCTCAGCAGCTTGGCAAGTATACTTAATATTCTATGAGTACATTATAGAGAGTTGAGATGGTTAGGCGTGTTCTCGTTTAGCATATTTTCATTTCCTGCTTCTTTCAGTAGGCTACTTCCATTTCTTCTAAGAGATTTATTGTCTGGTTATTAGCATACACTCTATGTGTACTATTGAGAGTCTGTTGATAATCGCGTTCAACTGATGACCGCATTTATGATGTGTTAGCAAAGCTTCATTTTCCCTCTTTAAGTGCTCATTGTATTTTATATTAAACATTTTAGGATGAGTTGCTCTCTACCGAGCATGTTGAGGTGTTCGAGTAGCTAAAACAAGTACCTTCTCCAGGTTTGTTAAAGCAACCTCTGCAAATGTAACTTATGATGTGAGGCCAACCAAAGGCTTTACAAATATATCTCGTCACGAAGTTTATTATTAATATTATTAACTAAGATCAGGAATTCTTAATATTAAGCTTATCCAAGTGTTTGTGGAAAAAGTAGAAAATTAAAAATAAATAAATAAAAGTTTATGGAAGTATAATTGTTCATGTGTCTAGTGCTGCGTTCTCGAGGTAGCGTGCTGCCTTATTATGCAGCGGGCCCGGGTTCGACTCCTGGTCGGGACAGGCTACCGGGTGAGGTTTTTTTCGGGTTTTTTTCTCGCCTGTAAGACAAATGTCAGGAAGCTTAGGGCCCAACGGTCCCCGAAAATCATCCGGCCATCATCATCATCATCATCATTCTTATCATTACCATCACCATCATCACCCTTCATCGGTGTGAAAAGCAACGGGAAGCTACCACACCTGTAATTCCCTAGTATTGCTTGCAAAGCATAGCATTATAATGCTATGATTGCAGTGAGAGAGCTGCCTCGGGCAGAATTACTACGGATGGATTATACTGGTCAACATGATTTTTGTCTCATGAGTACCAATAGTAGTAATTAATGAAATTTTTTATCGTGTTTTCAAATATGTATTCGGAATTTCTCCATCACCCACAGTTTTTCTTTATTTCAATTTCAATACATGGATTTAAATATATATTTTTTAATAAACCTAGATCTCTTCCCTCAAAATCGTGGCGCAGTGAGCGATGAGCACGGGGAACACTTTCATCAGGAGATTTCAGCTATGGAAAAGAGATATCAAGGCAAATTGTATTCTAATATGCTGGCCAATTAGTGTTGGACCGTCAAGAGGGATGCTCCACAGGCGTAATATAGCAGAAAAACATAATTTCTTACTTTCTAGGTGAATCTGAATGTTCGAATTTTGTGTAGTTAGGAATGTAGAA
Source organism: Diploptera punctata (assembly GCA_030220185.1). NCBI lineage: Eukaryota > Metazoa > Arthropoda > Insecta > Blattodea > Blaberidae > Diploptera > Diploptera punctata. The sequence continues at coordinate 102,072 of JASPKZ010009447.1, read as the reverse complement.
AATATTAAAGTGTTTAAAATTATAAATGCCTGTGCGTGATGGACAAATACCTATACCATATTTGAATTCAGGAGAACAAATACTATCAGAATTACATATGTTTCGTTCTGAGACAAAAAAGAGTTTATTTTTTGTTGCTCAGTGATTATTAATGTAATATCGCAAAACGTTACTTGTTTAATTTTGGATGAAAATTGTGGTAAAGGAAGGTTCTTTGGTAATGAAATTCGTAATATTACACCAAACTTCCGATATATTCTAGCTTATTTTTATACGCTAGCTTCATTAGTCTGAAAATACCGAGCTTTTGTTGACATCTCTCTTTGTATACGTCTTCCTTCAAATTGCATGACGTAAATAGCATTTTTCCATCTCCTCGATATACAGAGTATACAATGAATTATAAATAGGAATGTATGTAACATGTTTCATTATGTGTGTACTGATAAGGGAATGAGATATGCATAATTATATGTCTTTAACTCGAAACCCTTACTATTATATACTGCATGACGTATGATTTCATTGTCGTTAATTGACATGATATTTACAACATTAAAGAATGCGAGGGAAAAAATGACTTTACGAAAGCAAGACCTGAAAAAAGGACATATTATTGCGACTATTTAACTCATGCTCGAAATAGCAGTTATTGACCAAACACGTTTCAATGAATTTTATTTTACAACCAATCACAGTCGTGTTCCACTTCGATAATTATCGAGTTCTGATTAGCTAAATAAAGAACAATTTGTCCATTTTAATATTCTGATCAAGTCAGAGCATTATTTTGCAGTGACTGACTCTAACGAATACTTTGAATATAGCAAAGAATAAACATTCCTTCGAACTACACATTTGATAATTGTGTATCCACTAATTGTATTTTTAAATACTGATTTTACTGAGTTATTTCCCAAAACAAATTAACTAATAACCTGTAATATTCGTTATAATGAACAATTTGATGTTTTCATTTTTTCTCCATTAGGGTGCATTCTTACAATATTGTGATCCTATTTGGTAATAAATAATATGATGTAGTTGCAGTAGTGATGAGCAAATAAAACACAATCAAACATTTTTCATTTGTTTTCAAACATCGCCGTTTACATAAAATATATAAATAGTTTTAAATAAATATATTTAAATAATGATTTGTGAGTAAACAGCTTAATTTTATTCGTTAAATGGTCCTAACAAATGCCACTCTTGATTTCCAAACCCTCTAGATAAATTGGATAGAATTTACTCTATTCATTGCTATCGGTAAATTCGGCACATGAAGTTAAATTTGGATATCGTTAACTTTTAAATCCATATGGGCATACGAATGTGTTTTAATTCTAAGTATGTCTCATCTTAGTGTTACATTTTTCATTGTTTCAGGTTAACTTGAGGTTTTCATGCAAATCCTCTTCTTTCCAGATTTTCAGGAAATGCCTCTTTCGGAAAGGAAGCAAACTCGTGTACATTATTGATTGATTGGCTGGTCCCTGTTCGTCCCGTGTCCGGACATCAGTGATTCCCTTTTTGGAACTTTCTTAACCAGACTACTTTATTTACGCTTATTTCTATACAGATGTCAGCAAGGAACATGCTGTTAGTATCCCCAACACTCTTTGCGATTTATATCAACAAAGTAGTATGTTGCTGGAACATGAAATATAAATTTGGAATAAGAATATCAGAATAATCAAAATTAAACACCCTATTGTTTACAGATGACCAAATAATAATAGCAAATTCAGAAGATAATCTGCAGAAAGGTCTGTATGAACTTAACAAAATTACAGAAGAATACGGATTGAAGACATCTACAGAGAAAACGAAAATTATGGCATTTCAAGGTGTACATCCTGTCAGAAGTAAAATTGTACTTGACAATAAAATTTTGGAAGCAGGTGAATAATTTTACATATCTTGGATGCAATATCTCATATGAAGAAGAAAAGGATGTAAATGCAAAAATATCTAATTTTTTAAGAATTCTAGGATTAATAAATTCTATCTTCAAGCCACAGTTAGTCCAAAAACATTCAAGACTAAACGTGTATAAAACACTGGCTCTTCCAACTCTGTTGTATGGTAGCGAAGTATGGACGTTGAAAAACAAAAGGATATACAGAGACTTAGATCTGCTGAAATGAGATACCTTCGGAGGACTGCAGGATACACACTACTAGATCACAAAAAAAAATGAAGACATCTTAGAATAATTACACATGGAACCTTTAGAAAACAAAATTTCTGATTATAAGCCAAGATGGATGCAACATGTTCATCGAATGGAAGATCACAGGGTACGCAAACAAATGTTAAGATATCAACATGCAGGAAGACGTCCACTCAAAAGACATCTGAATGGTGTTTCTCTTGAGGCCGAAACGGGTCAACAAATGGCCTAAATTCGTGAATGTACTATAATGACGATATTTCCATTCAGACGTCAGCAAGGAGCATGTGGTTACTATATCGCTTCGGAAAGACATATAGTAGGAAACTAAGGTGTAACTCTTTAGGATGAAGGTCGGTTAAACATTTATTCAGAGTCAGAAGTTATTTTATTTAGCCCGAAAATCTTCAGACTCGGAACGTACGTCTTAAAGATCCTCTCGGAAGACTTGTTCCTAGGATTATTCTATCCAAAAATCCATATATCTCGACCGAGTTCGAACTTGTGACCTTCGGGCCTTGAGGCAAGGAACATAATCACTAGACCACCGCGGCAGACGAATCGTAAATTTTGGGCACATAAAAGAACCTCAAGTTACAAATTAGAAGCGTCTGAGCGAAATTCACAATTTTTATAGTTATCGGCCCTTTCACGCCCAGTTTTAATTTGCGATTCTCATCACTTGAGAACGGAGATTATAAAAGCATCGTTAAATAAAATACAAGGCTATTCAGAAAGAAGGAACAGAATTCAAACATGTATTTTTCTTCCAAACTACAAAAAATATGAACACAATTACAACGTTCCTGGAAAGGGAAAAGTCCAAATTTCACTGTTTTATGCATTCAATATGAGCACACGACATATATCAAAACTGTGGCTCATTTCTTGCCACACACGAATCAGCTTCAGCGATTCAATGTCGCAGATTTTCAAGAGTGTCAGGCATACGGGGGATAATAACACGGTATTTTATGTAACTCCACAGATAAAAATCACATGCGGTTAGGACTAATGACCAGGGCCACCGGCGATGAAGTTGATCTTCTGCTCCTCCTCTTTCAATGCAACAGCACCAATGCGACAGTGGTCGCAACTTCAAGCGACAGCGCCATTGCAGTCGTGATCGGAACTTCAAACTTTTCTCTTTCCAGGAACGTTGGAATGTGTGTTATATTTTTTGTAGTTTGGAAGAAATAAAGTTCGAAGTCTGTTCCTTCTTCCTGAATAGCCCTGCATATTTATACTGCTAACATATTATTCTGTAATATTGATATAATTTCCACCGCTGTTTTCTTGGGATAGTGTCGCTTCATCGTATGCAGCGGACCCGGTTCGATCCCCGATCGGGACAAATTTCCTATGTGATGTTTTATTCAGAGTTTTTTCTCAATTGTAAGACAAATGTCAAGAAACTATAATGGCCAAACGGTCCTGGAACTTCATCTGACTATCATAATCATCATTGTCATATTCGTCATATTTAGTATGAATGTGTGTATGAGTGTGTGTGAATGGTATGTTTCGTTTTAATGTTGTGATGTCTCGTAGAAGGCCTTGTCATTGAGCTGATCACTCATTCGGGAAGGTCCTCCATATCTTCGTTTCGTCAAGACAGTTTGTGCGCTACTGTAAGGCCCGGGTGATGTGTGGCAAGTAAAATGTACGTCAAAGGCGAGAGGTTAGACTATGTTAATGGAAATATATGATGGCAAACAAATGAATGTATCATCCATTAGTAATTACATATTAAATTCTCCTTTACTCATTTTCAAATAATACAAGTACTGTCTCACTATATTTTGAACTTACTGCTCTCTCAGATATATTTTTTACAATATAAACTCATGATTTGTATATCGGAAAATCAATGTTTACATTCACGTTAGCTCTGAAATAACGTATCTCTGTTGTAGTTGCTAGCACATATTATATATACACACACACACACACACACACACAATCAGCTGTTGCTGAAAAAAAGGCACAGAGATATCGACCAAAGTTTTATAAATATAAATGGATAATAACATTTGCTAGCGGTATTCGCACTATTACAACATGCGTATGTTCAACATATGTATTTTTTCGCTAATTCACTCAAAGTGATGATGAAACAAATGATACAGACCACAGTGAAGGCCATGATTAAAGGCACATGAAGACAGGTTACTTCAAGTTGTTTCTTTAGGAAATAACCATTTTATTGTTTGATCCTTTACATATCAGAAATCAGTGTGAGGGACAATGATAATTTTTTCGACTGTTAGAGAATGAGAGAGATGTAGTCTTTTGTTTATATTTTCCGATTATTCTAGACTTCCTCGTTGTACAGCGAACGAGTTGATTTTTGTTTCTTTTTGCCAGGAACCAAAGAGTTCATTCTTCGGAATTCACTAATATGGCAACACAATAACTGTTTACTCTATGTACTGTGAAAGGTAAGTCCATGAAGTGTGAATATGGCATTCAAATATGCTTTATATTTGTGCTGCAATCGCGAATAAGACATGTTATCTATACATATAATGTATTTTACTTTTATAATAACTAGCTCTAAGCGCGACAGGCCTAGAAGGCACTTGGCCTACCAGCTGGCTGCTAGCCTCACATCCACATGTGTTAATCACAGAGGTAGACGATCATCTAGCCAGTGTAGGGGTGTCATGTGGCCAGCATGTCGGCCCCACCAGCCGTTATAGCTGGTCTTCTGAACCTGGAGTCGCTACTTATTGCAGCATTGCAGCTACCCAAATGCCTCACGATGCTGGGTGGACACCGATCCCATACTGGCCAAAATTCTTTGAGAAAATTTCTTCCCCCATGGGGAAGTCCTATATCTCTGCACCAAGGCTTCTTGCCTTAAACACTTGGCTATAGCGCGTAACTTATAATAACAAAATTATCTTAAATATATATAAAAATTGGAAATTACTTTCATTCACTCTAGCCTATCTAAATTATTCACGATAATCAATCCTGATATTTGTAACAACCTACCGACAGGTAGGACAATTTATAAAACATTTTAAAATCATATAACCTATATATATATAGGAATGGTGTTTGGTTTCCGGAAGACGGCGGCAGCTGCCATGATACCGGATGATGATGATGATGATGATGATATATATATAGTAGTACTATGACTTTATTAGACTACAAGTAAGATATACAATGTTATTTACAAATATGGGTCGCACGGGCAGTAAGCCGTACGTGCTATATATATATATATATATATATATACCATATAGAGCACATCGCCCACAATTTACAATTATGCAGATAAGATTTATCCATAATAGTCTCTAAAAATAATTCCTAAAAAAATATATGTAAAAAAAAGTGTTCAGTTTGTCGCAATCAGACCTAATCTCCACTAAAATTGTCAGCTGTTTTATTTTTTTCTCTTCTACTTACTTCTTCATCACGGATTGTTTTAGCTATCGCATTCTCTCCACCCCTAGTCGCCATCTTTCTCGATTCTTGCAATATTTAACATGTGAGTATCTTATCTTCACAGCTAGTTATTTTCGTCACTCCACTTGTGTCTTGGGCGACCTCGATATCTACTTAATACTTCATTTAGGGAGTCTTTCTTTCAACAATACAATTACATTACACATAAATCAGGTTAAGTAAAATTATTAATTATTAATGATATTACACTTTGCTAACATATTTATTTATTTATTCACGAATGACTGCTTTTCGGGACAAATGTCTTATTCAAGACATAATCAAATTTGTTGTAGATAGACGAAAATATTGGAAAGGTTGTTATAGAAAGATAGGAAGAAAACCGACTTGCAAAAAGAGCTAAAGAAGATAGACCAATGGACGGGAGAAGAACAAGAGGAAAACCAGCCAAGAGATGGATAGACAGTGAATGCACATCCAATACATCTTCCTCCGAGATGGAAATAAACAGGATGAAAATCCTACAAATTATGAATAAGAAGAAGACTAATGAGTGTTTTTCTTATTTACCTCGTTCTTTCCAGAAAGTTAGTTATCTAAAGAATAGTGATAACAGATAGCACTCTTATGTAATGGAAGTCTAAGGCACTTGTATAAATTAAAGATAAATGCAACGTGAATTTTTTCCTCCACCAAAATATCCTACGAAGTAATTTTCATTCCAGTCAATGAAAAATAATTTTAAAAAAAACATAGCTATAGTATATAAAATCGAAAAAAAGTTCCTTTCTGAAAATAAACTAAGCTGTGAGTTCTACCCTCAGCTGATGATGTATTATTTATATTTAAACAATGAAAAATACCGGAACGGTGGGGTCCTTATGTTAAAACGCTCCAACGTGTCTCTTAACATTAGAAGATAATGTTGCAAATTGCGAATCGTGCAAAACGTTCGATAAAATATAGTTAGCCGCGTGTATGATCAAGCTTTTGCTATTATTTAATCCAATCATTCCACATCATATAACTATCTCCACTTCTCGCAACAGGAATACCCTACCACAGGAAATCAGTGGCTGCCAAACGTTAGCATCTTCTAAACCAAATATAAATTTATATTTGCTTTAACCTTGGCCTCATAATTACTCCGTATAAGGTGCTTCTCGCTTAATTTATAATATCTTCATTATTATTATTAACATTATTATTGTAGTTATAATTATTGTAGTTATTATTATTATTGCAGTTATTATTATTGTAGTTATTATTATTATTATTATTATTATTATTATTATTATTATCTTTCTGGTAAAAAAAGTTGTTTGTACATGACACTTATACTGCTAATTTTTCATGTCCTTTTAACGCTTCATAATTAACATAGTTGGCCCTATATAGATATATGTGCTGTAAACATGTATATTTGTGCTGGTTGAGTGGAAGATAAATCCCTATGGCCTTAACTCTACCAGAATAAATAAAATATTATTATGAATTATTATTATTATGAATTATTATTATTATTATTATTAATTTAAAGACATTCTTCAACAGATACAGTCATTATCTTTGCAATTTAAATTCAGACCTGAAAGAACCAATATATTTTACTCAAATACCTATTTTTTCAGGCTTTAGTTTATTTTATGTGACGCTAATCTACTATAGGGTTTTCACGGTTCTAGTTCCCTTCTCAAGGATCTCACATTCAAGATCTTTACGCCCGGAAATATCCATTGACGCCAATTGAGTTAGGGCCCACAAACCATAGAAACAGAGATGAGTATGGTAACCACTTTTCTACCACGACTGACGCGACGCATATAGAATCAACTTGACCTATCCAGACATAATGCAATATGACTGACTTTATCTTCAGTTGAGGACAAGGCGTTGGTGATTAGTAGGGAGGGGGATTTTAAGGTAAAAAGTTTGGTCGTAACAGGGGGAAAAAAGATTCTGAAAATACATAAAAAAAAGGTGCAAAAAAGGGTACTGCTGAAACAATTGAATTAAGATTTAAACCAGTTACATGAACTCAGTTTATACAATATACATATAATTTTACACCTAATTTTTCTTCTTTATAGAGTCCATAAGAGGCAATTCATAGTTCTTTACTTTATTGAAATATTTACTTCGTAGATGGAACTTCGAAGAATGACGTCATATAGTTTTGATAAATCTGAAAGTGCATAAAACTTATTCTTCTTAACATGTCATTGTTGTGAAAACCCAGTTGTAATATTAATAAAAATACGTTGTGGTTCAGACTAGTAAAACACAGTCAACAAGTCGATAGTTAGAAACTGTTAAATTGTTGCCAGTACTAACTGAACTTATTTTAAACTGTTACAGCGACACTGTTGAAATTTAAATTTGACTTCACAGCTGCAGATCGGTCATTCTTGCTGGGATATAAATTACTGCTGGTTTACATAAATTATTACAGGCATACTTTAATATATAATATAATTATATTATTATTAGTTATAAATAATACAACATTAGAACAAGTCCATGAATTCAATTATCTAGGCTGCAATATTTCATACCAAGTTTGAAATGACTATCATTGACTATGTAAATATTTTTAAACCCTAATTCGCCTCAAAGCATGTTAAGGTTGTAGCTTACTATAAAAATATTATACTATACATTGTAAAACAAAAATATTATCTTATGGCTTTGAATGAGTGAAATGAATTACATAAATCGTCTGTAAGTGTCTTAGAAAATACTACATGTTGTTATGAATATTTGTTATGAAGCTCATAAAATGTTTATAATAATTTTGGTTCTTAAAAATCACTTCACACATTGACGCAGAAGCCTCATCATCATTTAAAAGTAAGTTTAACCGGAATCGTTGTCTTTCGGTAATGACGTACAACACAAATTAACAAATTTTCTTCAATTAATTGGCATAATCAAACGAACTATATTCAGGAAAGTGAGAAAAGAAACTATATTAAAGCTATACATATCGTTAGTACTCCCTTCATTTTTATAGGTTAAGAAAACTGGGTTTTAACCACATCCCAGAGAAGGAGAATTGAAGCAGCAGAGATGAAATTACTTAGACCTCTTGCAGGATACTCTCTCCTTGACCATATAACAAACGAGTCTATTCGTCAAGAACTAAATATCGGTAATATATTAGATATTATTGACGAATACCGGTCAAAATGGCATTTCCATTTACAACTCCAGCAACCATCAAGAATTACATTACAGTCATATAGATACAGATCACAGGGTAGACGAAAAATTGGAAGACCAAGGAAGCGATGGAGAGAACAGCTATAAATTCTGGAGACGGAACAAATCAAGTGGTCCATTCCTTTAAGTTCGTCATGATGATATTTATTATTTACTATTGTTAACTTCACATTGCAGATTAGTCATTGTTTCTGGAGTATAAATTACATAAATTATATTTTAATAGGAATTTAATATTGTTGACTTCTGACTGAGATTTTTAAAAGCTGTTCAAGAAAAAAATATACATTTTTCTGTCCAATCTTTTAAAAATGCAGATAAGAGTGGAGGAAAAGGCATAAAAAAAAGAGGGAAAAAGGGACGAAATATAGTAGTCTCATGAAAATGTGTAAAAATGTTCTACAAATTGTGTTCATTTCGCTTCATTTCATCCCCCCCCCAAATACATATTGAACTATTGGTATGAAAACACCTATATTTTTTGGAGAAGTGCAGCATCTCAAAAATCCTTTCCCTAATAATTATATTAGAAGATTTTTCCCATTACTCATTATTTTAATTAAAACTCCTTGTTTTATTTGATGTGTATTGCAGTTACATAACCTATAATCGGACATGAGACAATTATCAGAATAGTTTAACATGGTTCAAGTTACTGAGGAAGTGCAATACCTTGCATTACCTTTCGAGGCAATTGGATGCATGGGAATTGAAGCCAGATCGACGGAGTTAAACAAGCGTACATCGCGACTAATTTGTACGTAAATAGGATAATTACTGAATTAACCTCTGTAATTATCTTAAATACAATGGCTTGACAATCGTAACAAACTCCAGTTGCCGTGATGGTGAGCAGATATCAAGACTTCATGTAACCAAAGCTTCCACTATGATTCCACGTATTTCAGTGAACTGTAATTGAAACTGTGATCTCAGGAACATTCTGTATTACCAATTATTCTAATTGACACTTGGTTTCAATCATATATATAGGTAGCCTACTGAAATTTCAAAAATTCATTCACTACCTTTTAAAATGGTTATTAAGTGTCGAATATATCTCAAATTCATAACGAAATTGCAATATACATATTTGAAAAACCTGTAATTCAGTTTACTATTTTTTTCTTCAGCAGAACAAAACTCTTTTTTTTTTTGTCTAATGCCACCAGTCAACATTTGTAAAATACATTGCGATACTCCGTTGAGGTCACTTTGTTAAAATTTTAAGAAATGTAAAATAATATCTGAGACTTCAGTCGTCCTCAATAATCAGCAGCGTAGTTTTGTAGGAGGCCTTTCGATAACTTAAGTATCATTCTCTGTTTTTACTTTGGTACTGACTGTTGCTGGTAATAATTTTGTACAGAGGGTTCGCATTATTGGGTACGTTCTCATTTAAAGTTATAAATTATCAAGGAAACCACTAACAAACACTTATTAAATGAGAACCCTCTGTACAAAATTATTAGCAGCAACAGTCAGTACCAAACTGAAATCAGAAGACTATACATAAGTTATCGAAAGGCCTCCTACAAACTACACTGCTGATTATTGAGGGCGACTGAGATCTCAGGTACAGTATTTTGATTGGCTATTTTAAATCACATGTCTCCTAGAGGCCAACATATTTTTATTAAACTCCAACAACATTTGTAATTTTATTTCCCACGGGTAGTAGGGGCTGTTTACCCCGTTTGAACTTTTAAGTTGCAAATTTTGAAGTATGTAGTTTTCTCCAAACGTGATTTTTCAAACCAGACCCAGCTTCAAAATTTTCAGTCCAATTTGGGGGTCTAATATGTGTGGTCACTTAGCATCAAGGTATATTTCTGCTAACCGTGGGATCTGACGCTTGCAACTTTCCCCAAATAAGATGTTATTTAATTTCTTCATATACTACAGTTAGTACCTTTCCTGTGCATACACCAGATAATTTAAAATAAAAATGGCACCACTAATAAGGTTTTGGAACATAAATGTACAGAAAAATAGTACGATGTAGCGACCTTCATCATAAAAACAGAAATTGCATTAAAATGTGTAAGAACAATATGCAAGATTCACAAAATTAATTATTAATCATAAAAGGGGTTGAAATTATGTACTCTTTCTGTGCGTACACTTGAGTAACTTGTGTATGCATGGGGTAGGCCTATTTTGTTTACGTGCTGTATTGATTTTAGTTTTGTGTATCGCTAGGATTGACTAATGCTACCTTTGTTCCTATTTCTTCCGTTAATTGCATTCAGTATGGCAAAGAGGAAGCAACTCAGAAAGAACGTGATTGTGAACGTGGCTCTTAAGGGTATAGTTTACGGAAAATAAGAGTACTGACCAACAAAAGACATTATTCAATTCAGAGAGTGGTTAATAAATTCAAATATCAGGGCTCAACTGCATATTTGCCTAAACAGCCCAAGAAACATTCTTAATCAGGAGAAAGAACGTTTCTAGTTCAGCAAATAAGGTCTAACCCAAGACTAAGTGTGCCTAAACTGCTACTAGCAGGAAATAGGGAAAATAGTATGTAATACAACCATCCGTCGTGTATTGTATAGGACAGGATATCATGGAAGACGGCCTAAAAAAAGGCGATATGTTGGTCCATTGAACCGTGCTCGTAGACTTAAGTTTGCTAAAGAGCATGTGAATCACGGTCAGGACTTCTGGCATAAAGTCATGTGGACCGATGAAACAAAAATAAACATTTTTGGGTCGGATGGTATCCAGAATGTATGGAGGAAATTAAATGGTGCCAACGAAGTTGTCAACACACTTCCCACAGTTAAATATGGTGGTGGCTCCATAATTATTTGGGCCTGCATATCATCCAAGGGGTTAGGAATATTCTAATTATAGACGGAATCATGGATAAATGGGGGCTATAATAGCATATTAAAAACAAATGTTAAACAAAGTGCCCAATAATGGGATTACTTGCTGTGTATTACTTCCAACAGGACAATGATAGCAAACATACCGCGGATATAAATAAGGAGTGGCTAATTTGGAATGTTCCCAAACAGTTAAAAAACCCCACAGTCGACAGACGTAAACCCTATCGAACATCTATGGGCCATTTTGAAGAGGATTGTTCATAAAAAGAATGTAAGTTCAAAAGAAGACCTGAAACAGGCAGTGTTCCAGAGCTGGGAAAAAATCACTCCCGATACGTGCCAAAGACTGGTGAATTCCATGAGAAGGAAACTCCCGGAAGTTATTAAAAGTGGAGGATATTCCATCAGATATTAAATTGCTTGAATAATGAACAGTTTTATTTATTTTATTGCCAGGTGTACGCGCAGAAAAGGTACACAAAATGTGAATAATTAAGTGCTTTTTGTTTATTTTTAAATGAAATTAAGAAATTATTTATTATTTACTTATTTATATCTTGCAAAAACCAACATGGAATTAATATTTAAAAGAAAAGATAAATAATAATTCTTTAACTACCCAGAATTTGGTTTTTTATTTGTTCTACAACCCTGTACGCATAGGAATGGTACTAACTGTATATTCAGTTCATGCTTTCGTTTATATATTAATCGTATTTATTAATCGTGATACTAAATTAGAGGTCAAATATATCCGCTACAATAAACAAATTGTAATAGTCCATCACTCTATGTAGTTTTAAGTCCATACCTTTTTATGTCGTGTTTAAATCTGAAATGAAAACTAACCTTTGTTATAATATAATCTAGATCCAATCCACTTTGTCTCGTCATTACAAATGAGCATCACTTCGAGTAATAAGTCAGAGAATCAGGTTACTAATTTGGAATTAAGTTGTAATCTCTGAAGCAAATAACAGGAATCCCTTTAGTCTGTATCAGCTTCATGGTTTCGCTGATTAATTCAAGTACAGACCTCATATTATATTGGGATTGATACCTTAAATTTCCCTACTGCCTTCCTTTGCCAAAAGGAAATATCTCCACTTTATCTTAATTTTCAGTTTTTCTCACCATAGTAATGTTTACTGATCATTATAATCATGAATGCTATGTGCTGAAAGGTAAGAATGCAACATAGTATAATGAAAAGTTAGACTTATGAATGCATTTTGTGTAGGTTTCACATTTATACAGTTGAGTAGTAACATGAGAAGAAAGAACCGTCTTTCGTTGTTTTCACTTATAAACACTTGTATAATATATACTATCTGCATTGCACTCTTATATTTTATTACATAAAAATCCCGACTCCAGTGATCACTCTACCTATTTACTAAGCTACATGGTCATCTCTCTACAGAAATTCACGAATAACAGTAATTAATTATAAATGGCTATTCAGAACGAAGGAACGGACTTCAAATATTTATTTCTCCCAAACTACAAAAAAAAAACACAATTCCAACGTTCCTGGAAAGAGAAAATATCAAATTTCACTACTTTATGCATTCGATATGAGCATCATGTGTTACACGACAAATATCAAAACAGTGGTTCATTTCTGGCCACACACGAATCAGCTGGTCTCTGTTATCGAGTTCACAGCTTCAACAATTCCATGTCGCAGATTTTCAAGAGTGTCAGGCACAGGTGGGATAAAAAACACGGCCTTTTACGTATTCCCACACGACGTTGGTCTGGTGACCTGGGAGACCACCGGCGATTAAGTTGATTTTCTGATCCTCCTCTTCCAATCCAACGTCATATTGTGTTGCCATTTTGATACACACAATCAACATGACAAGCTACAGCGCCAATGCGGCCGTGATCGGAACATCAAACTTTTCTCTTTCCGGAACCGTTGGAATTGTGTTTCAAGTTTTGTAGTTTGGAAGAAATAACGTTTGAAGTCTATTCCTTCTTTCTGAATAGCCATGTATATAAAATGTTATTAAAATCCCAAGAAAATAGCGGTATGATTGCTTTGTAATCTGTTTAATATCCTGACATAAATTTTGCTACTATTATTTAAAATGGCATTATTTATAATACTAAACATCTTAAAATAATATTTTGATAAATAAATTGGGGAGCAATGCGATTTAACGAATAGCCCATGTATCATACCTTCAAAGATCTTGAGATACTTCTTTGATTTAGTAGGACATTATATATAATATAAAAATGAATGTTTGTTTGTTTGTTTGTACTTTATGCGCGGCCATACCATTGATCCGATTGTGATGGGGTTTTTGCAAAATGTTCAGTAGATTCCCGGGATGACATAGGCTATAAGCGAGTTGAGATACTCAACTCCTACGCCTTAAAACACCCTTTGTTGTGAAAACCGTGAAAAAGTCCCTTTTTCTACCTTATATGGCTTACGCTGCCTAAACCATAACAAATACACAACATTAATGTACACAGAATTGAATATCTCAAAAACCTCTACAACAAACTCTGCGACAGCATATGTTTACCTTTTACAGATCACACAATACCATTTTTTATTTCATTGATGCCAAGGAGATCGGGATAAGTAGATTCCCGGCAAGCATGTGCTGCCAGACCAGTCATCTGATTGTCCTGGGCTTTTTGCAAAATAGCCAGGAGTGTCCCGGAAAGGTTGTGTCTAGGTGGTTAAGAGAGTTGTAAATGATCAAGTCCTTCATCCTTAAAAATCACCTTCTGTAGTGAAAAAAAAAAGAAAAAAGATTGCTACACATTTAACCTTAAATGGCTTTACTGACGCGGCCTAAACCATAACAAATACACAAAATTATTGTACACGGATTTGAAAGTGCAGAATACATCTTCCAAACCTCTACAGAAAAGTCCGCGACAGCCTATGTTTATTTTTTTAAGGATAACTCACAAAAAACTTTTTTGTTTATCATTGATTCCAAAGAGAATTGGATAAGTAGATTCCCGGACAAGCATAGCAGCGCACAGGCGGGTAATTCTGCTTTTATGGATAACTCAGAATAACGAACTTTCGTCTTGTCAGCTCTTTTATGTCAAGTCCATCGGGATGCGTAGATTCGCGGTCACCGCCGAACAATCAGTATGGTATCTAAAAATAAATAATATATATTTATATTTAATTTTTCCTTTTATATTATTCAACTAAATGCAAAAACATTATCATTTATTTTATGTGTAGCAGCGCACCCCGGATATCAGCTAGTTCTAAGGATAAAACAATAGAAAAAACAAATGGGATTGAAATTTAACTACTTGCATTATTGCATCAAATTACCTAATAACGTAGAGTTTTTGACACGATCGTGTTTTCTTTGCGGTCCGGAACATTTAAATATCTGGCCAGGACCATTCTTGTTTTTTTTTTCGGCAATTTAAGGTTAGGGTACAATATTATATTGCATCAGCTGAATTAAATATGACTGCGATGTTTTAATTCGAATTAGCACTTACTGTCAGCAAGTCCCAAACAGTAAAATTGGCATTACTTCAATAACTGATTAATTTATGGACTCTTGTTTAAAGGAACTACATAAACATAATAACATCCAGGAATAAATAAACAAAAGAATATTTATTTATTATATAAAACTTTCCTCATTAGAGGATTGCCTCAAGGACAAAGTGATACAATTAATTTTTGTAATTGATGAAATACATTTTGTAAATATATTTTAAAAAATTCAACTTGTAGGCCTAATTGAAGAAAACATACTATAAAGTAATTTTGTAAATATGGTATCTTAAAATTCATCCTCTAATGACAGCGATGGCAATTCTAGAAAGATACAACCTGTCCAAATCTAAGGAATTCCAAATTTTGGCTAAGAAATATTGTATTTTTCAATAAATAAAGTATTTAAATTCAAAATATCCAACATATAAAACAAAAAACCAGATTGTATAAAAAAACTCCCGGCGTGCACTCCTACGTCTAAAGAAATGAAGATTCATGTGTTCTTATGTTTAGTTGAATAAGTGAAAGGAAAAATAATTATACATTTATATCTTAATTAATTTGAGATATCCCGTGCTGATTATCCGTTGTTGCCAGGGAATCTACATATCCCAGTCTTCTTGGCATAAATGAGCTGAAAGACGAAAATTAATGCTTTATGTATAGTTAAATAAGTGTAAGGACAAATTTATATCGTAATTATTTTTAGATATCCCGTGCTGATTACCCGACGTTACCCTGGAATTTACTTATTCTGATCTTCATGGCATAAATGAGCTGAAAGACAAAAATTAATGTGTTTTATGTTTAATTGAAGAAGTTACAGGAACATTTGATATCGTAATTATTTTTAGATACCCCGTGCTAATCACCCAAGTTGCCCGAAAATCTGCTTATCCCGATCTTATTAACATAAATGAGCTGAAAGACGAAAATTAATGTGTTTTTATGTTTTATTTGAATAAGTAAATTAATTTTATATCATACTTATCCAATACCTGGGTTGGGCTGCTACATCTAAGTGAATTAAACGTGTTTTATGTTTAGTTAAATAAGTGAAATTAAAAATAATTATAAATTTATATCTTAATTATCAGTTCAGCGGTTGTTTGGTCGGGTTAGAGGTAAATTGGCCGGTTTACTGGCAATGAAGGCAAATATGTTATGAAAAGAAAAATGAATGCTTGAGTCGGGATTCGAACTCGAGTCTCTAAAGTCTGTACCTTTAGCGCTCTAACCAACTGAGCTACTCAGTAGCTACTGAGTACTGAGTAGCTCAGTTGGTTAGAGCGCTAAAGGTACAGACTTTAGAGACTCGAGTTCAAATCCCGACTCAAGCATTCATTTTTCTTTTCATAACATATATATATATATATATATATATGTGTGTGTGTGTTATGATTAAATTTTTGACATTGAGCAATGCAAGCTTAATATGACATGATAAGAAAAATAAATACCTGGACGGGATTTGAAACCGGGCAAATACAATACAAACATTTATCTTTCTTAGATATATATGTATATATAGTAAAGTAAAATAAAAGTAGTCCCACTACAGGCCTCAGGAGGCCCTTGGGGTAGTAGGAGGTTAAGGCTCCCACTTTTTCTGGACAATCGGCACTTGATGTCAGCCGGGTTGTCAACCCTGGGTGAGCGGCCCGCCTTTACCCCCAGAACAAGCGTCTGGTACTCATTTCCGTTAGAGGCTGAGTCGACCCCAGGGCCATAGTGCCGCCAGAAGGTTTGGGTCAGTTTAAAAATCCTGACCCCACCCGGACTTAAACCCTGGACCTTCCGGCTTGTAGCTCAGTGCCTTAACCACTACGCTAAGGCGTGCCCCCATATGTATATATATATATATACACAACTATATTCTCCATTATTATGAGATGTAGCGAACTCGGTCTTCACATTTTCCTTATCATACCATATTAAGCTTGCATTGCTCAATGTCAAAAATTTAATATATACATCGATAAAGCGTCACCTGCGATATCAAGTAAAAATATTCTCTTTAATTTGCTTACTGTTTATAGTAGTTGGCTACCAGGTGGCAGTGAAGACCGAGTTCCCTCGCTACCAATCTCGAATAATGGAGAATAATCCATCCATATGTAATTCTGCAGGTCCTTCACTGCAAGCATAGCATTTTCATGCTATGCCTGCAGCTTTACTAGGGAATAGGAGGTGTGGTAGATTCCCGTTACTTTCTACACAGGTGAAGGATGGTAATGATAAGAATGATGGTGATAATAATGGTCATATGATTTCGGGGACCCGTTTGGGGTCTTAAAGTTTTCCTGACATTTGTCTTACAGTTGAGGAAAACGCCGATAAAAACCTCAACCAGAAAAACCGCTCCGACCCAGGGATCGAACCCGATCCCGCTGCGTGGGAAGGCAGCATGCTACCCTCGAGTACCAACAGCGGTGGGCAATGAGAATATAATATATAATTATATATATATATATATATTTCTCAAGAAATATAAATGTTTGTATTGGCTTTGCCCGTTGGTGGTAATGGATAGCACGCTGGGGTACCAATCCAGAGATCAGGGTTCAAATCCCGTCCAGGCATTTATTTTTCTTATCGTGTCATATAATATAATTTTACCTCACTTTGCAACAAACAGAGAGGGATTCAAAAGAACACCATAACATTTAAAATATTTTTTCGGCACCGAGAAATCGTTTTTTTTTTTTTTTTTTTTTTTTTTTTGGATGGGGCCTAGAACCAGAATTGCTTTGTTTGGAGGTAAAGAGACACCGAAGCACTTTTAAATCATATTTTGTCCTGCTTAAATGGAGAGCATGTGATCAAAACTTGTATAATATCAGACATTTTTATTACACGATTCCTTCCAGCGACTTAAATACTTAACACACAACCATACGATTTAGTTAATGTGCGCGATATGTAATCAAATTGGAGATTGACAATTTGAACATCTTTAAGTATTTGGAGTGCAATTTTATACTCTTTTTGGTTGGGTTGATAAATTGTGGAACATACACTACGAAGATACTATTAGGAAAATGTAATGATTTTGAATATTGGAGACGTCAGTTATTACCGGAAAGATTTCTAAATTCAAATCGGGAAAGATTGGCATGCTACGAGTTATTGGTAAATCCAGAAAATTGGATAAACCTCGGTAAATTTTATGGACAAAACGCGGAAAATAAGGACAACCACTCAATCATGAATAAATATATTTTATCAAAATGCAATACCATTAATTCTTAACAATAATATATAAATTAATTAGTGTATAATGCTATTGTGTTATTATTTAATTGTAATATTATTGTGTTTTCTTTATGTAATTGTAATGTTAATGTTTTTTTAGTGTATAATGCTATTGTGTTATTATTTAATTGTAATATTATTGTGTTTTCTTTATGCAATTGTAATGTTATTGCTTTTTTTGTTGTTTATTTTTCTTTACACTAGTACCCATTATTACTTTATTGTAACGGACTGTCAACAGCACGTACGTCTTTACTGCCGTTGCGACCCATATTTGTAAAATAATATTGTAAATATCATACTTTTGTCTAATAAAGTCCTACTGGCTACTACTACTACTACTTTCAATTAAAGGGCTTCATCTCATCTCATCCCTCGACCTGGGATAAACCCGCACACTAATAGACGGTTTTCTGTTTACACCCATCACCAAATAGAAGAACTCTCACATTTTATTGCCCCACAAGTACCGAATCTTTCATTTCCAAACATTGAAGTTAGTTGAAAGATAATAAATTTGCCAATTCTCAAAAAAATAACAAGAGAACTATCAATCTTTGTTTGCCCTGACATTTCTCCCAGAGAAGCGTTGTGATATACATGGCCGTGTCCAAAAGCGTATCTGCCGTTTTTAACGGCAAGACACTAAACACAGCGTCAAATCTCTCATTAAAACTACAAGTAAATAATATATCTCCAGAATGGTACATTAAATAACCCTCGTTAACTGTCATCCGCGCCGCGTGCCACCTCACTCCACTCCGCTCAACTCACGCAGAAACGTCTATCAGCTTCGTACAGTAGGTTGTCATTGTTGTTTTCTAACTTAGATATCTGTGCCTTACAGTTAAAAAAGGCGGATAATTTTATGGACACGCCTTGATATATCACAACGCTTCTCTGGGGAAGATTCAAGGTATGTTTCTGCATCAATGGTTGACAGTTTCCGTGTAAAAGTTGGCACTATTGTTTTGAATTAATCCGTAAGCCTATACGTAGCTGTGCTTTTTCATTAATTTAACTATTACAGACCTCTCAACCGTATATAAACTATAATTCACAATGATGTCGAAATGATAACTTGGGTATTTAATACGAGGGCGGATCGGAAAGTAACGCACAATAATTTTTGTCTGCCTTGGTATTGCAGCTAGAATGTTGAAATTTCACAGAGATATAGTTTGAAGGTTTCACTACAGATGGTATTTTTCTCAGGTGCACCTCTTGCGAGAGAAGCATGAACTATGCAACAAAGATGGCGCGCATGCTACAGTCGTCCATCTGTGAGGAACAGAGAAGTGTTGTTCGATTTTTGTGGGCCAAAGGGCATAAACCCAGTGAAATTCACAGGGACATGCGTGGCGTGTATGGGGATGATTGTATGGACCGTAGCAATGTCTCCAGGTGGTGCACATTCTTCCAAGAGGGACGCGTGAACCTTAGTGATTCGCCACGCTCCCGGCCGGTCCGACAACAGCAGCAATCCCCCAGAATGTCAGAGACATTGAGGCGGCAATTCTGAACGACCGGCGTGGTGCAACTGCGAGCCTTATCGCAGAAGTTCAACATTTCCTATGGTGCGGTGTACGATGACATTGTTCATGAAAATTTGAAATTCCGTAAAGTTAGTGCTCGCTGGGTGCCTAAGAACCTGACAGACGACTACAAGGGCCAGCGAATGATGGCAAGCTTGGACCACTTAACGCGGTACACCGCACAAGGACATGACTTTCTGGAAGGAATCGTCACAGGTGATGAGTCGTGGGCGTACCACTACACGCCCGAAACAAAGCAGGCATCAATGGAGTGGAAACATGCTGGTTCCCCAGTAAAGAAAAATTCAAAGTGGACTCAATCTGCCAGGAAAGTGCTTGTGACAGTGTTCTGGGATTATGCATGGTGTTTTTATTGTGGGGACTTTGCTGAACACGGGACCACTGTGAATGCTGCGGCCTACATTAAAACTTTGGTGAAGTTGCGTCGTGCCATTCGTGACAAACGTCACAACATTAACGTTAAACTTCTTCATGACAATGCTCGCCCCCATGTTGCGCTGCTGTCGTTCGTCAGAAAATCGCCGAAATTGGTTGGGACGTGCTCCAGCATCCACCATACAGTCCGGATCTTGCACCATCGGACTTTCATCTGTTTGGTCCCATGAAGAAATTCCTGGCCGGCAAACGCTTTGAGACAGATGTGGAAGTGAAATCAGCAGCAGATGGCTACACTCCAACCAAACGGACTTCTACGAATAGGGCATATTGAAACTGGTAACACGATGGGAAAAATGTGTTGAGAAAGTTGGTGACTATGTCGAAAAGTAGGTAAAAGATGTAAGTTCATTTGTGATTTTTTTCCTTTTTTTTACTATTAAACTTTTTAAAAAAAATTATTGTGCGTTACTTTCCGATCCGCCTCGTAAATAATAATAATAATAATAATAATAATAATAATAATAATAATAATAATAATAATAATAATAATAATAATAATAATAATCAAAATAATAATAATAATAATGATAATGATAATGATAATAATAATTATGATAACAATAATAATAATGATAATAATAATGATGATAATGATAATACTGATGATAATAATAATAATAATAATAATAATAATAATAATAATAATAATAATAATAATAATAATAATGTATAGTCACACGTATAAATGCATTATATAGTGGAAATCGACAGCTAATAACGAATGAGGAAAATTTTGAGGAAGTGGCAGAATTCAAATACCTAGGAACAATAATCACAAGTAGGAATAAGATGCACAAAGAAACTAAACATAGGCTCAATTCTGGAAATGCGTGCTATTATGCAATGCAGAGACTTTTGATATCCCAACTCCTTTCAAAAGACGTTAAACTGAAAATATATAAAACTATTATTCTACCAGTTATATTATATGGGTGCGAAACATGGACTCTTACTTTAAGGGAGGAAAGAAGATTACAAGTATTTGGGAATAAAGTACTTAGGAAAGTTTTTGGACCAAAGAGAGATGGGCAGACAGGTGAATGGAGAAGACTACATAACAATGAGCTACATGGTCTTTATAGGAAGCCAGATATAATAAGAACAGTTAAGTCTCGTATACTGCTATGGGCAGGACATGTTGTGCGTATGGGGAATGAAAGACGTGCACGGAACCTACGGGTTCAATAGTGCCAGTGAGTGAGTGAGTAAGTAAGTAGTAAGTAAGTAAGTAAGTAAGTAAGTAAGTAAGTAAGTAAGTAAGTAAGTAAGTAAGTAAGTAAGTAAGTAAGTAAGTAAGTAAGTAATAATAATAATAATAATAATAATAATTTAAAAATGTATACCATTCAATAAAGGGTGAGGTTGCTGATAGAATTTCATTCCATTAACTTAGTTTAACCACTCACGTTATAGGCACTTTTTAGTACAACAGGCCATCCTGGGCTTACAATAGCATAAAACTTTCGGGAGAGGGATTTTAAACTATGGATTAAACACATACTTTTTTGACCACACTAGGAGAAGGAGAGCTTCCCGGAATGAGTGAGTTCAATGTCGGTGCCTCCTCCGAAACAACATAACATAAGACGAAACATACCATTCACACGCGAGCAATCATACTTAACACAGCGACGGTGATCATCATCATCTACAACAACAAGGATTAAGCCCAATGGCCTGTTCCGATCTCATTATAGGTCGAATCGGTCCTTCCATCTCTTCAATGGCCTCCCAACATTCTTCTCCCTTTTGGTTTATAACTATATATTCTTCTTGGTATGCGCTGTTAATTCATTCGTAATACGTGCTGAAGATAAGCATTTTGACAATATTTTATTTTTTTCAGAGAGATTAAATACATTAAGTTCTGTTCTTATATCTTCGTTTTTCTTTTTATAGGTCCTTTGGTGTCCTGCTATTGCTCTCAACATCTTCATTTCTGCAGTCTCTATTTGTTTACTATCTGCCTTTGTTAATGTCCAGGTTTCACATCCATAGATAGATGGAACTGACAATACTTTGTAAAACTTCAAAATAGTTTCTTTTCTAGTCTTATTCAATAAAGTGCGACGATGATAATAATGATTACAACGAGAAGATGATGTTCGGGGACCGTTTCAGCCTTAAAGCATCCTTACATCTGTCTTGCAGGTGAAGAAAACCTCCGAAAAATAATCCCCGGGAAACTTGTCCCGACCGGGGATCGAACTTGCGTCTGCTGCGTACAAGGCAGCACGATATTCTGAGACCATTGCAGCGGACGTGTTAGAATTCCGAATTCCTAAAACGATGGTCTTATTCGAATATCTAAATATACGAGTAGGGTAAGGGTATACAAAAAAATTTTCACATACTTTTGAAATTCATAGTGAGTTAAATTCATGGTAGCTCAGTGCACAAGTCAAAAATGAAGTGAGAGAATACCGTTATAATGGAGGTGAATTACAGAGACTATTTAACTCATGCCCCAAATGGGAGTCAATGACCAATCACGTTTCAATGATTTCTGTTTTGCAACCAATCAGAGTCGTGTTTCACCAAATATTTATCAGTGTTTATAATTACCATATTAATGAAAGCTCCTCCTTACAATATTGCGTTCCTTTGGCAATAAATAGTATGATCTGGTTGCAGTGATAACAAAAGAAGCAGTAGAAGCGTACCTATCGTTTCTCATTTGTAAACATCGCCGTTTACATTAAATATATAAATATTTTAAAATAACTATAGTTAAATAATGATTTGTGAGTAAACAGCTTAATTTTATTCGTTAAATAGTCCTAACAAATGCCACTCTTGATTTCCAAATTCTCTAGATAAATTCACTCCTCACTTCGTGAGTCGTGAATTTATCGATAATTTGGAAATCACTCGTGGCATTACTTATGATAATTATTGGAAAGTATTATTTCGGAGTAGGGTAGTATGGAGAGATTATATAGGAGCGGTCATGAACCTCCCGGATCGGAATAGTTAACTTTATATTAACTCCATGGCGTGACTGGCCTAGAAGGTCCTTGGACTACTACCCGGCTGCTGGCCTCACATCTACATGTGGTAATGACAGAGGTGGACGATCATCCTGTTAGTGATGGGGAGACATGTGGTCAACGTGTCGGGTCCTCCAGCCGTTATAGCTGGTTTTCTCAACCTGGAGCCACAACTTGATGCAGCTACCCACATTCCTCACGAAGCTGGGTGGGCACCGGTCCCATACTGGTTGAAATTCCATGAGAATTCCAAGAAAATTCCATAGTTAACTTTATATATATATATATATATATATATATATAATTTTTCCACCGCTGTGGTATCCAGGTAGCGTGCTGCCTTGTCACGCAGCAGGCCCGGGTTTGATCCCCAGTTTTTCTGAGTAAGGTTTATATCGGGGTTTTTCCTCACCTGTAAGACAAATGTCAGGAAAACTTTAAGGTCCAAACGGCCCCCGAAATCATATGGCCATCATCATCATCCTTATCATTATCATCATCATCATCCTTCACCGGTGTGGAAAGCAACGGGAAGCTACCACACCTACAATTCCCTAATAAATCTGCAAAGCATAGCATGAAAATGCTATGATTGCAGTGAAAGACCTGCCATCGGGCAGAATTACTATGGATGGATGGGTGATTTAATTGTAATGACGGTTGCTACAAACTCTTTAATAGCTATCATATAATTTTAACATATTAATTACAATTTCATTCGTCTTTACTTAAGTTATTTTAATATATAAACTGTTATATTAAACGTAATGTAAAATGAGAATTGCACGCCATTTTTCTAATTTATTTAATAGCATGACGCATTTTGCCAACCCCCTCCTCTTTTACAGCATCCACCCCATCTTGTGCCAAATCAAGAAAAGAGAATTATGAAGCCATTAAGGAGATTAAATTTTGACGCGTGGTACGGATGCTGTTTAATAATCAAAAATCAATGGGAATCTATAATTACAACGAACAATGTTCAAAATTCCTTCTTGCATAAATTCTGAGTCTTAATATGAAGCTCGTAGAGACTATTTCAGAATTAACGTTAATACATTTAATTATACAATAAAAATATTGTTATTATATTCTACTAATATTAAAAAATATCCGATGTATCTCTTGCTCTTTAGACTAAAGTTTGTAAAGCAACGTTTTACTGTTTTTTTAATTACAGGACATTCGTTTGTGACATGTTTTAAAATAACATATTTTTAAAAATCCATTCTTATTTATAGACGTTTTAAACACCTAATGCCATAATGCGTTTAGAATGTATTTAGCGTGTAGGGTATTTAGATTCCTTGCAAGTTAATTTATTTTTAAATGTATTATGACATGGAGATTGAATTGAAAATGAAATGAAATTCGAATCCAGCATTTGCCTTGACTTCTGAAAGAAAGTAGCATAGAACCGCAGTGAGGTTTTGATACCGAGTTTTGAATTCGGATTTCCAACATCCAATCCGAAATATTACCGCTAATTTACATCGCTTAGTAGTTAGGGAATTGTTTTGTTTAAATTGGTAATAATATATCAAAATAAATACCCTGCACATGTGGAGGCAGTTAGGTGGCAGCCCCACCACCAAACTAACCCTGCGTGGCGCTCGTAACGCAACCAGGGGACATATTCTTTACTACTTTATTGTAACGGACTGTCAACAGCACGTACGGCTTACTGCCCGTGCGACCATATTAGTATATAACATTGTATATATCTTATTTTTAGTCTAATAAAGTCCTATTAATACTATTACTACTACTACTGATAATCTTCAAGAGAGCCGGACTGATTACTTGGTGATACTCAACTGAAATTTTATAAAATCATGGCCGTTCCTACTATTATGCATGGCAGTGAAATTTTGATTCTGACTCGTACAGATAGGAGAAAAATAGAGGCAGCTGAAATAAATGTTTAAGGCCAACGGCAGGTTACACTCTTATGGACCAGAAAAGAAGAGATAAATTAAATATATATAAATTGATGCATAAAATTGACAAACAAAGACAAAATTGGTACGAACATCTACTAAGAATGCCAGATGATAGATCTCCTAAAATTATTTTACAGTACAGACCTACAGGGTCTAGAAGTCAAGGAAGACCATTTGCTAGATGGAAAGACCAAATATCTTAAAGTCGGAACGGGCCACAGTGCCTAAGCCTTGATGTTGATGATGACGATTCTCCTAACAGGAAATCCATTTCAATAACTGTAGTTTATTGTGCAATTGACATAGTTATTAGAATTTTTCAGTTCTTTGGCGTCTTTCTATTGGTTAATAGGTTCTAGGCCTATGTTAATTTATTAAAATATGTTATTCAGAACTGTATTTTATTTAGAAATACGTTTTGTACACTATATTGACACCCGAGTAAAAAAGTGCTCGTTTGTAACTCAATTAAAAATTTTAAGACATATGAAGGGTAAAATCTATAATGGAAGAAAAACCATAGGAATGTTAAACTCTGTACTAAGCATAAAAAACAACATCATTATACCCTTTAAATCATTCGTAATGTAATCCCTTTGAGATACCAAACAACCTCAGTTGGTTTAATTAATTAAATATTTTAAAATAAATCAGAAAAAAACGAACAAAAAGTAAACAATTTTAAATATGTGTATAATTATACAATACACCTAAGTACTAACAGTTATAGCAAGATTCCGTTTTCACTGCGGTCCGCCACATTCAAATATCTAACAGAAGAAATTTGTGTTTTACCAATTTAAGGGTTAACTAATTTATAAGTTCATACTAGAAAATATAACGTTATATGGATCGGAAGTTTGGACAATGACACAACAACATGCCAGTCGGCACTTTATGTCAGCCGGGGTGTCAGCCCTGCGTGACGGCCGCCTTTACCCCCAGAACAAGCGCATGGTACTCATTTCCGTTAGAGGCTGAGTCGACCCCAGGGCCATAGTGCCGCCAGAGGGTTTGGTCAGTTTTAAAAATCCTGACCCCAACGGGACTTGAACCCTCGACCCTCCGGCTTGTAGCTCAGTGCCTTAACCACTACGCTACGGCGTGCCCCCGAGTATCTTTAAAGTAGGTACTAAAATGTTAGAGCTTATCTTTATAATGACACCAGTTTCGTGTAAGTCTATCAACTGTCTGCAACGCTATACTATGTTGTAACCACAAAATGTGTACACCGTATATATTAAACTTAAATTATAAGGGTAAAGACGCCCTTGAATAAATCTGTTGTCCTAGGATTACAGATACTGACCACAGTGCCACGTGTTCGATTCCAGTCCGTGTACTAAGTGGTTTTCACTATTTCATTGAAGGTGTGGGGCTAATGCAATACTGTGTAGATGTCCTTAGCAACTTGGCGGGGTGACTTGAATAATGAGTGTTCCGTTCAGTAAAATACTGAAGGGGAGCTGACCGACAGGGGGTGAGCCTCAATTCAGCACAATGACGCTCGTCAAACTCCCCCAACTTCGCCACTTGTTACGTCACTAAGATTTCTGTGCAATAGTGGCACATCAATTAAATGAAGATATCCAGGTGCAATTATTTAAATCAGAGACCAATTAAGAACCGTATAAAGTACTACTTCTCTATCACATATAATTCATGAACTGTTATCCAATTTTTAGACGCTCTTTAACAGATAATGTTATTAGCTTCAAAATTATAATTAACTTGTGGTGAAAGGTTCGACAAATGATTCTCTGAGGTCTCTTTTCAGGTTTCAAATCATTTTAAATTTTGTAAGTCTAGGACATGGGACCAACGGGAATATTCTTAAGAAAAAGGATTACTGAGGATCTTTATATCCTTAAAAATTCGAGTATTTGAGAATAAAGTGCTTAGGAAAATTTTTCGACAAAATAGAGACGAACAGGCAGGTGAATGACAAAAACTACTAACTAACTCTTTGGTCTATCGAACCTAGAGGTTAATGTCTGTGCGGACATAAGCACTCTATAAATCTGTATCCTGCGCTAATGTTTTTCCAATCAACCCCTGTAAAATCTGCATCCGAAAATGCATGGTAATTTATATTCTCCCATCTTTGAATATCTACTAGGCGCTTTCCTTCTTGTATTCCAATAAATAGTTTCTATGCCCCTCTTTCATTCCATTCGTGCCAAGTGTATTGCCAATCGCAGTCTACAAGACTTGACTTCATTTATTAATCTAATTTCCCATAACGAACAGGTAGCTCACTGTCATTTAGTCTTCTCCCCCTTCGCCTACAGTTTATCTCCCATTAGTCAAAAGTTGTTCCTAATAAATTTTATTCTCAAATACTCTTAACCCATACTCCTCCCTTAAAGTAAGATACCATATTATTGGGAGAATAGTAGTTTTATTTATTTTCAGTTTTTTTCAGAGGAATTGAAACGGTAAGAGTCCCTGTAATGCTAATAGCAAGAATTTCCAGAATTCAGCCTACGCTTAATTTCTTTAAGTGCCTCATTCCTCTTTGTAATTATTGTTCCTAGATATGCCAATCCCGGCACTTTTTTTCAAACTTGCCTCATTTTTCTTTAACTATCCATACTCTTTATGTAATGTATTTATATATGTAAACATATATCTACTTTTTTATGTTTACTTCCAGTCCCAATTTCTTAGTGCTACCCTATAGAGTGTGCATGTAGGCCCTTAATATCACCTCGCTATCGCCTAATAATACTACATCAGCATAAACTAAACTATTTTTTCGCTATTGCCTAATAATACTACACCAATAGCATAAACTAACATATTATTTATATCTCCTTCATTGCCTAAAGATTTGATGGCATGTTATAGTACAAAATTCAATAATAGAGGAGATAATGCATCTCCTTGCTTTAACCCATTTGGGAACTTCCAAAGTATCCGAGAATTGTTTGCCTACACACATGCACCCTACTCTTTGTGCCATTTAGACACATTCAGATAAGTCTAACTAACTCCACAGGTATTCCGAACTCCAGCGCGATGCTATAACTTCTATCTCTTAAATAAGTCTATGTCTTTTTTGAAGTCTACTTGTAGTTTATGCACAATGCCATTATATTTCCACTTCTTTAATAAAATCTGTAATATAATAATAATCTGATCTCATGTAGACCTATTTCATCTAATACATATAATTGATCTTATAGACTTATAAATTCTTTACATTCATTTGGAAGAAACTCATCTTCCAAAATCATACTGATCAACCGACGTATATTTTTCATCAATTTTTCTCCCTTATATTATGAGTTATGCTAGGTACCTATCTGAAACTGATGATTTATACATATTTAATTCTTCTATCGCCATTACATCCTTTGATTCACTTGGTTCTGGGAATAATATTTCTGCGAGCGGTTAGAACGCCCCCCCGTTAATGTCCGAGGCTCTAGAAACATTTACTAGCTAGCGAAAGTAATTTTCCATCTATTTTATGCACTTCTGGAATCTGCAATCATATCCCCAATTTATTCTTAATTATGTTTATCCCAGCTTGAAACCTTTTCCCTCTAACCTAATTCCCTTATATAATTATCTGATGTTCCTATTGTTTGCTTTCATTTCACGATCACTAACGTTCTCTCTCTATTTCCTCTTTTTACTCTTTAATAACCTAGTGGTTTCCCATCTGATGTTAACCAATAGTTATAAATTAGCTAGTTTAACAAACGTCTTCTTCATTTCATGTTATAGACCTAGCGGTCTGCTACGGTCTCAATCCAACGTTTGAAGGGTCTGCCCAATGATCTCTTGCCTAAAAAAAGTAAAGTGATCCCACAACAGGCCTCAGGAGGCCCTTGGGGTAGTAGGAGGTTAAGGCTCCCACTTTTTCTAGACAATCGGCACTTTATGTCAGCCGGGTTGTCAGCCCTGCGTGACGGCCGCCTTTACCTCCAGAACAAGCGTCTGGTACTCATTTCCGTTAGAGGCTGAGTCGACCCCAGGGCCATAGTGCCTGGTGGCTGGTAATTTAAGACTGTAACCAACTAACTTTCGTAACCTATCATTTCTTTAACATGTCAGCACATTCCTCATCAAACAATTTCTTCTTTTGCTCTTTTTAAAATAACCTATGCTTTGTTATCCTAACAATTTAATAGTATCTCATATAATTTCCTATTCTGTATTCATATCAGATTATTCTTCATTTGCCAAATTTTAATCTCAAAATTCCAGTATATCAAATCTATTAGCAACATTAATTTGATATTCTTTCTGTAGTAGATCATTTCTCAAGTTTTTTAATAAATTTTTTTCTGATCATCTTTAGTTCATAAGCCAAACCAGTTCTCTAATGTTCGCCCCGAACGGATGATCAACCGAATTCCTGCCTGTCCCACTGATTTTACGTCTATTATACTACTGTGTCAGCGTTTATACAATAAAACATGATCTATCTGGTTCCGAGTTTAACCATCTAAAGACATCCAAGTGTATTTTTTTAATGTCCTTATACTGGAATGATGTGCTCTTAACAATACGATTCATTGATGTGAAAAAGTTTACTAATTTAACCCCGTTGTCATTACTATTATCATGATGACTGAATTTGCCTACTGTTGGCCTGAATATGAATATATCTTCCCGCCCCACTTCTGCATTAAAATCTTCTAAGACAATTTTCATATGACATCGTGAAATGCTATCAAATACGCACAGAATTCATAGATCTCATCGCTGACCTTGTCATCCTTAACTTTTGTGGGAGATGCAGCCCACATTTATGATTACAAACCCATATAGCTTATCATTTAGAATTATGTATAATATAACATATCGCTAAAATCTTGGATAGCGTAGAGGATCCTTTTATGGGACTAAAAAACCCGTTCCGAATTCAGCTCTTGCTGCATTTTCTGTTTCCTAACAGCCTTCTCCTGGCCGTCTAAATGCCTATAAAACGATTCTATCCATCGGTAATTTATCTAATTCCCGCGTTAATATTTCTAGTGCCCCACAATTTTTACAATCTCCTAATATTCCATAGGGGGCACGCCGTAGCGTAGTGGTTAAGGCACTGAGCTACAAGCCAGAGGGCCGAGGGTTCAAGTCCCGTTGGGGTCAGGATTTTTAAACTGACCCAAACCCTCTGGCGGCACTATGGCCCTGGGGTCGACTCAGCCTCTAACTTAAATGAGTACCAGACGCTTGTTCTGGGGGTAAAGGCGGCCGTCACGCAGGGCTGACAACCCGACTGACATAAAGTGCCGATTGTCTAGAAAAAGTGGGAGCCCTAACCTCCTACTACCCCAAGGGCCTCCAGGTCTGTTGTGGGATCACTTTACTTTACTTTACTTTACTAATATTCCATATTCCTAGAAACATCAACTGCGATTGAACATTTCCCAAGAATTCCCTGGAATAGTCTCCGCCCGGAGAACCGAATCATGTTTATTCCGGGAATAAATCGGGAACCAATTTATCTCCGGGAAATTTTACCCCAGTAGAACCTACGTCCGCGTTTTTTTTATGGTTGTATTTTTACGGTGAAATATTGTCACTCTTTCGACCAAGGTATTTTTTCGTCAGGCTTATCGCCTTCTCTCTGACAGACATTGGTTACATTTTCGGCAGAAATGCTACTGCGAGCATAGCTCTCAGGGTCATTTATGGTCGCAAGTCACTCCACAACGACCAAGGGTTGATGAGAGTGCATTATAAGTCATTTTGTTTTACTTTACCGCTAAAGGCCATGCAGTGAAAGGCAGATAAAGAGATACATTTACAAATATGGCGGCTTTCATTCAACTGTCAAACCAGCTCTGGGCTAACAGTGTTAATGTAGTAACCTGTAGAATCGAATTAATTTCATACTGCAACAGCGATGGAAAGTTCGTGGTGTCAGTTCCCTTAGGGAACAGCTACTGGAAGAAGAAACAACCCCCCTCATGTAGTTGAGTGGATGATAAGAGATTGTAAAGTAAGGCGAAATGCCCTATAATTTATGTAACCAGAAGTCGTATGAGGACGTAAACCTCTCTTACATCCTCTCTCAATAGCTATGGATAGGGTCTCGATTTGACACGTCTCATATTTTATTGATAGCATTTTAGTTTGTTCCTAAGTAACAATGTAACACACCACACGACAATAAATCGTATTTTGATACCAACAGGAATTGTTAGTTTACGCGACACTTATTGTAACACAGTTGCTATGAAACTGCACACTTAAGTTGTAAATAAATTATATGAGATCACTAATTACAAAAACTCTCTAAATTATATGCAAGTAAATTAAATAAGAAGGAATAAATGGACAAATTCTACTGAATTGTGTTGAAAATAGTTTATTACAATAACTGAGCATAAAGTAAGTACGCCTAATTTATATGTTTATTCCAAGAACCGAGAGTTGAATTACTACAGTAAACAAATACAATTAAAATTATTTATTACAATAACTGAGCATAGAGAAAATAGGCCTAATATGTATTTACTCCATGAATTAAGAGGGTAAATTACTACAATAAACAAATGCTACACAAACTGTGGAAAATAAAATTAAATAAAAACAAAATACAGGAAGTTATGTAAAGCGTTATCATTATCATCAAGGGAAAATGTGTACTCGAAAGGAAGAAACTTAAAAAAATAATAATAAATAAATAAATGGGTGCAATCTACTGCATTACATTAAAAATAATTTCCTATATCAACTGAACATATAGTAGGCTAAATAACATATATTTACTCCATTTACAGAAAATATAAATTACTGCGATAACAAATTCATTGCAATATGTGGACAATGAAATAAAATAAATAACAGTAAGTCACGTAAAAGTGAACATCATAATCAAGAAAAATATAGCAAGAAACTACAAAAAGAAGAACGATAAAAAATCAAAACAATTAAATGAACAAATCCACTACCTTCAGTTAAAAATAATTTAAGCCTATTACAATAATTATGTATAAATAATCTGTATTATTTTCATTACCGGCGTCTGTAAATTACTGCAATAAACAAATGCATTGTAATGTGTGGAAAATAAAAAAAATACAGTAAGCCATATAAAAAGCAACGTTATCAACAAGAGAAACATGCGTCTTTGAGCAGAAAGAAACTAAATCAAACCGAAACAAAAATTAAGAAAATTACAAAACAAAATTCGACCAACATAAAGCCATAAATGTAATTGAATGAATACAAATAAAGGTTATATAAGAAATGCTGCAAAAAGAAGTTCTGTAACTTCTTCTGTCATATTTTTATGAGACTTTGAGTTAGATTGTTATTGTTTATTAATTAATGATTTATGTATTTATTTATTTGTTTATCTATATTACATTACAATATTAATCATAAGCCTAGGTACCTGTAAATATAAGCATAATGTAAATCAATGTACACTTTTATTCCGACTATTTAACTCATGCCCAGATAGCAGTCAATGACCAACAACATTCCAATTAATTTTGATTTACAACCAATCACAGTCGCTTTTCATCTCGATTTTATCACTTTCATTTTATCGCTTTAATTTTATCAAGTGACTTCAAGATTATATATACAGCGCACTAATGTAACTGGATTCTGCTTTCGATATATAATACAAAAACACTCATAGCAATTGATTATACTATAAAAAAAAAAGAAACCACTGTTTGCACTTTCTTAAACATATTATTTGCCAAGAATTAACTTTGGGAAAAAATATAATTGACATATTTACATCATAGGACTTCAGAAATTAATTAATAACCTGTAATGATGTGTTCCATTTTACCTTCACTAGGGTGCATTCTTAAAATATTGCGATTGTATTTGGCAATAAATATGATCTGATTACAGTGATGAACAAATGAAACATAACGTTTCTTATTTGTTTTCAAACATCGCCGTTTACATTAAATACATAAATATCTTTAAATAACTATATTTAAATAATGATTTGTGAGTAAACAGCTTAATTTTATTCGTTAAATTGTCAGAACAAAAGCCACTATTGATGAACAAATTCTCTAGATGAATTTACTTCCCTCTTCGTGAGTCGTAAATTTATTGATAATTTGGAAATCACTCGTGGTATTACTTAGGACTAAACCCCTAGCATACTGGAAGGTGAAATAGGGTTCCCATTATTTGGAGATTCAATAAATAATAATAATAATAATAATAATAATAATAATAATAATAATAATAATAATAATGTTAATAATGATGATAATGTTAATAATGATAATAATGATAATAATGTTAATAATGATAATAATGTTAATAATGATAATACAAATAAAAGTAAATAAATGGAAATCTCAAGAGTCTATTCGAAAAGCAATTTTAATTAATTAAAAATAGCAAACCAGTACCAAAGAAACATAAGAATTATATAAATACAGCTCTAATAGTACATCAGCATAAACTAAAGTATTTTTTTCGCTATTTCCTATTTTTAGAGGAATTAAACTCAATGGGTATAACTTGGGCACTACACACACCCAGTCAGAAGGTATAATTTTTTTTTAAAAATCCCTTACCCCGCCGGGAATGGAACCCGGGTCGCCGGAGTGGAAGTGAGGGATTCTACCGACTACGCCACATCGACTTATTATTTCTTAATAATACTACATTAATAGCATGAACTAACATCTTATTTATATCTCCTTCATTACCTAAAAAATGTGTTGGCATGTTGTAGTACAAAAATTCAATAATAGAGGAGAAAATGCATCTCCTTGCTTTAACAGATTGGGAACTTCAAAAGTATCTGAAAAATGTTTGCCTAACAACATTCACCCTACTCTTGTACCAATTAGACACATTCAGATAAGTCTAACGAACTTCACAGGAATTACGAACTCCAGCGCGCGATAATATAACTGGTATCTCTTAAATAAAGCTTATGCCTTTTTGAAGTGTACTTATAGTTTATGCAGAATGCCATTATATTTCCACTTCTTTAATTAATTAATAATAATAATAATAATAATAATAATAATAATAATAATAATAATAATAATAATAATAATCTGAATTCATGTAGATCTATTTCTTCTAAATAAACATGATTAGTCTTATAGACTGGCATGATAATCAATTCTTTACATTCATTTTCAAAAATTACAACTGATTAAACGACGTATATTTTAACTTAATTTTTCTCCCTGATTTTATGAGTTATGCTAGGTACCCATCTGAAACGGATGCTTTTTGTACATTTTTAATTCTTCTATCGTCATTTCATCCTTTAAATCACTTGGTTCTGTGAATAATATTATTGTTATCTGTAAATAATTCCCTTTGATATCCTGGTATCTATATACATTTAATAGCTGATTGAAGTAGATACATCTATTTTGTAACCTTCTGGAATCTGCAATCATATTCCCAATTTATTCTTAATTATGTTTATCCCAGCCTGAAACCCTTTTCTCTCTAACCCTATTCCATTATATAATTATCTGATGTTACTATTGTTTGCTTTCATTTCTGGATCACTAATGTTCTCACTCAATTTACTCTTTTTACTCTTTAATAACCAAGTGGTTTCCCATCTGATATTAACTAATACGAGGGCGGATCGGAAAGTAACGCACAATATTTTTTTTCTGCCTTGGTATTGCAGCTAGAATGTTGAAATTTCACAGAGATATAGTTTGAAGTTTTCACTACAGATGGTATGTTTTTCTCAGGTGCACCTCTTGCGAGAGAAGCTTGAACTATGCAACAAAGATGGCGCGCATGCTACAGTCGTCCACCTGTGAGGAACAGAGAAGTGTTGTTCGATTTTGTGGGCCAAAGGGCATAAACCCAGTGAAATTCACAGGGGACATGCGTGGCGTGTATGGGGATGATTGTATGGACCGTAGCAATGTCTCCAGGTGGTGCACATTCTTCCAAGAGGGACGCGTGAACCTTAGTGATTCGCCACGTGATTCGCCTTAGTGATTCCTGGCCGGCAAACGCTTTGAGACAGATGTGGAAGTGAAATCAGCAGTACGCAGATGGCTGCACTCCAACCAAAAACGGACTTCTACGAACAGGGCATATTGAAACTGGTAACACGATGGGAAAAATGTGTTGAGAAAGTTGGTGACTATGTCGAAAAGTAGGTAATAGATGTAAGTTCATTTGTGATTTTTTCCTTTTTTTTTACTATTAAACTTTTTTAAAAAAAATTATTGTGCGTTACTTTCCGATCCGCCCTGTGGACGACTGTAGCATGCGCGCCATCTTTGTTGCATAGTTCAAGCTTCTCTCGCAAGAGGTGCACCTGAGAAAAAAATACCATCTGTAGTGAGAACGTCAAACTATATCTCTGTGAAATTTCAACATTCTAGCTGCAATACCAAGGCAGAATAAAATTATTGTCCGTTACTTTCCGATCCGCCCTCGTAGTTATAGATTTATTTCATTTGGCTAGTGTAACAAACTTCATCTTCTTCCTTTCATGTTATAGACCTAACGGTCTGTTACGGTCTCAACCCAACGTTTGAAGGGTCTGCCCAATGATCTCTTGCCTGGTGGCTGGTAATTTTGAGTGTAACAAACTAATTTTCGTAACCTGTCATTTCTTTAACATGTCGGCACATTCCTCATCAAACCATATCTTCTTTAACTCTTTTTAAAATAACTTATATGCTTTGTGATCCTGACAATTTATAATATCTCATGTAATCTCCAATTTTGTAATCATATCAGATTTTCCTTCATTTGCCAAATTTTTATCTCAAGTTTCCAGTATATCAAATATATTAGCAACATTGATTTGGTATTCTTTCTGCAGTTGATCATTTCTCAAGTTTTTTAATAAGCATTTTTCATATCATCCTTAGCTCATAAGCTAAAACAATTCTCTAATGTTCGCCCCGAATATATGATGAACAGAATTCTTGTCTGTTCAACTGCTTTTATATCTATTATGCTACTGTACCAGCGTTTATTCAATAAACATGATCTATCTGGTTCCGAGTTTCGCCATCTTGAACCATGTATGCGTAATTTTTTAACTTTGGTGTTGCCGTGACGTCAGTTGTGAGCGTTGTTTTGTCTGTGCTTTCCCGATCTCTTTCTCCTTTAGTCCCCGGTCCTTTCCGAACTCACCCTTCTCCCACTCCTCTGCGCGCACGCATTGCGCAAAAGGGGAGGTCCATCAGCACTGACGTGTAACGTTAGGTACTCTGCGTACTGGCTTCGTACAGTATGGTAGTCTTCCTAAAGTATGCAAGACTCTCCTAAATTGGGACTATTTAGATGTGGCGATGGGGATCAAGAAAGTGAATCCCTCGGCCATTACTTCAAGATTTGGTATATGTTTTGATTAAAGCTGTGTTTTGAAGAAACTGAAGAGTTAAGTATCTTTTTGTATGAGTGTTTACAATTCAATTGTTATGTATGAGAGGGTTTATTATTATTATTGTATTTGGAGAGAGTTGTTATTGATTATGTTAACTTTCATTATTCTTTTTATAATTTTGGGTTACAGCCGTTTCTTGTTAATTTCAATTATATGTCTACTTTTATATTAAAGGTAGTTTCATTTTTAGTTAATCATTGTGATTAATTATTTATTATCTGTACTGCTAGTAATTAGTGTCCTCAGATCTCCTCTGTCATTGTCTTATTTAATATCACGCTAAATACTGTAAAGTCAAGATTAAAGTATTGTATGTTTCAATCTAGCAGATATATGTACGAAATGTATCAAGTCTGCGTTGACTCGGGCCCATCTCGCAAAATCTCTGCTATCCTAAATAAATAGTTATGTTTATCGGTTCTCTTTTTTTCTTGCTTTTATTTATATCGCGATATAATGAGTCTTTATATTGAATGTTGTCAAAAAGCTAAATAGTACTTTGTATAGATATTATGGTAAAACATATGCCCGAGGAGGATATGTAATGTTCATGTTTGTAAAATTTGTTCCCTGATAAACCACGGATCATGCAGATTGAGCAAGAGTAAACTAGTATGGCGATTAATAGAGACGATATAATAAAGAGTCCATGTATAAAGCCTCTCAAAACATCGTACAATCTAAAGACGTCCAGGTGTATATTTTAATGTCCTTATGCTGGAATGCTGTGCTCTTATCAATACGATTATTTGATGTGATAAAGTTTACTAATTTAACCCCATTACCTTTACTATTATCATGATGACTGAATTTACCTATTGTTAGCCTGAATATGAACATATCTTCCCGTGCCACTTTTGCATTAAAATCTCCTAAGACAATATTTTCATATGATATCGTGAAATGCTATCAATACCCATAGAATTCATTGAACTCATCGCTGATATTGTCATCCTTAACTTTTGAGGAACATGCAGCCTACATTTACGATTAAAAAAAACCATACACCTTACCATTTACAATTATGTATGCTATCATATCGCTAAAAACTTGGATAGCGTAGAGGACACTGCTTCGGATTAAAAACCCCGTTCCGAATTCAGGTATTGCTGCATTTTCTGATTCCTAACAGCCTTCTCCTGGCCGTAAAAATTCCTATAAAAAGATTATACCCATGTAATTCCTGCGTTAATATTTCTAGTGCCCCACTATTTTACAATGTCCTAATATCCCATATTCCTAGAAACATCATCTGTGATTGAATATTTCCTAAGAATTTCCTGGAATAGTCTTCCTCCCGGAGAAGAACAATTTATTCCGGGATAATCGGGAACCATTTTATCTCCGGAAAATTTTACCCCAGTAAAATTTATGTCCGTGTTGTTTGCGGTTGTATTTTTATGGTAAAATATCGTCACTCTTTCGACCAAGGTATTTTTTTCGACAGGATTATCGCCTTCTCTCTGACAGACATCAGTAACATTTTCGGCAGAAATGCTACAGCCGGCATAGCTCTCAGGGTGATTTATGGTCGCACGCAACTTCACAATAACTGGGTAAATATACCGTGAGTTGATAAGAGTGAATTATAGGACATTTTGTATTACTCGTACCTTACCGCTCAAGGTCATACAGTGAAAGACAGAGAAAAAGATACATTTACAAAAATTGCGGCTTTCATTTAACTGTGAAACCAGCTCTGGGCTAATACAGTTAATGTAATAACTTGTAGAATTGAATTCATTTCATGCGGCAACAGCGATGGAAAGTAAGTAGTGTCAGTTCCGTTAGGGAACAGCTACTGGAAGAAACTCTCATGTAGTTGAGGGGATGGCATGACGTTGAGCTGTAAAGTAAGACGAAATACAATACAATGTATGTAATCAGAAGTCATAAGAGGACGTAAACCTCTCTTACATCCTCTCTGAATAGCTATGGATAGGGCCTGGATTTCATACGTCTCATATTTTATTGATAGCATTCTATTTTTGTTCCTAAGTAACAATATAACAGTCCACACCACAAAAAATCGTATTCTGATACCAACAAGAAATGTTAGGTTTACGCGACTCTTATTGTAACACAGTTGCTATGAAACTGCACATTTAAGTTGAAAATAAATTATATCTGATCACTAATTACAAAACCTCTCTAAATTCTATGTAAGTAAACTAAATAAGAAGGAATAAATGCACAAATTCTACTGAATTCTGTTGAAAATAGTTCATTACAATAACTGAGCATAAAGTAAGTACGCCTAATTTATGTTTATTCCAAGAACCGAGAGTTGAATTACTACAGTAAACAAATACAATTAAAATTATTTATTACAATAAATGAGCATAGAGAAAATAGGTATGACAATGAAATAAAATAAATAACAGTAAGTCACGTAAAAGTGAACATCATAATCAAGAAAAAATATAGCAAGAAACTATAAAAAGGAGAACGATAAAAAATCAAAAACAATGAAATGAACAAATCCACTACCTTCAGTTAAAAATAATTTAAGCCTATTACAATAATTATGTATAAATAATCTGTATTATTTCCATTACCGGCGTCTGTAAATTACTGCAATAAACAAATGCATTGTAATCTGTGGAAAATAAAAAAAATCCAGTAAGCCATAAAAAAAAGTCAACGTTATCAACAAGAGAAACATGCGTTTTCGAGCAGAAAGAAACTAAATCAAAACGAAAGAAAACATAAAGAAAATCACAAAACAAAATTCGACCAACATAAAGCTATATATGTAATTGAAAGAATACAAATAAAAGTTATATATAAAACGCTGCTAAAAGAAGTTGTGTAACTTTCTCTGTCATATTTTTATAAGAATTTGAGTTAGTTTTTTTATTGTTTATTAATTAATGATTTATTTATGTATTTGTTTATCTATATTGCATTACAATAAACATAAGTTACTGTAAAATATACGCATAATGTGAATGAACGTACAATTTTATTGCGACCATTTAACTCATGCCCAGATGGCAGTCAATGACCAATCACATGTGAATTAATTTTCATTTACAACCAATCACAGTCGCTTTTCTCCTCAATTGTATCACTTTCATTTATCGCTTTAATTTTATCAAGTGGCTTCCATAATATATATATATATATATATATATATATATATATATATATATATATATATATATAATTAGATTTTGCTTGCGATATATAATAGAAAAACACTCGCAGCAATTGATTAGACCATAAAAAACACTGTTTGCACTTTCTTAAACGTATTATTTCCCAGGAATTAACGTTGGAGAAAAATATAATTGACATATTTACATCATAGGACTTCAAAAATTAATTAATAACCTGCAATGATGTGTTTCATTTTACCTTCACTAGAGTGCATTCTTAAAATATTGCGATTCTATTTGGCAATAAATATGATCTGATTACAGTGATGAACAAATGAAACATAATGTTTCTTATTTGTTTTCAAACATCGCCGTTTACATTAAATATATAAATATTTTAAAATAACTATATTTAAATAATGATTTGTGAGTAAACAGCTTAATTTTATTCGTTAAATTGTCCCAATAAATGCCACTCTTGATAACCAAATTCTCTAGATGAATTCACTTCTCTCTTCGTGAGTCGTAAATTTATTGATAATTTGGAAATCAGTCGTGGTATTACTTAGAACTAAACCCCTAGCATACTGGAAGGTGAAATAGGGTTCCCATTATTTGGAGTTTCAATAAATAATAATAATAATAAAAATACAAATAAAAGTAAATAAATGGAAATCTCACGTGTGTATTCAAAAAGCAATTTTAATTAATTAAAGATAGCAAACCAGTACCAAAGAAACATACGAATTATATAAATACAGCTTTAATAGTACAACAGCATAAACTAAAGTATTTTTTTCGCTATTTCCCATATTTATAGGAATTAAACACAATGGGTATAACTTGGACACTACACGCACCCAGTCAGAAGGTTGAGACTTTTTTAAAAATCCCTTACCCCGCCGGGAATGGAACCCGGGTCGCCGGAGTGGAAGTGAGGGATTCTACCGACTACGCCACAGCGACTTAATATTTCCTAATAATACTACATTAATAGCATAAACTAACATCTTATTTATATCTCCTTCATTACCTAAAAATGTGATAGCATGTTGTAGTACAAAAATTCAATAATAGAGGAGATAATGCATCTCCTTGTTTTAACACATTGGGAACTTCAAAAGTATCTGAAAAATGTTTGCCTACATACATTCACCCTACTCTTTGTACCAATTAGACACATTCAGATAAGTCTAACTAACTTCACAGGAATTACGAACTCCAGCGCGATAATGTAACTTGTATCTCTTAAATAAAGCGTATGCCTTTTTGAAGTCTACTTATAGTTTATGCAGAATGCCATTATATTTCCACTTCTTTAATAAAATTTGTAATATAATAATAATAATAATAATAATAATAATAATAATAATAATAATCTGAATTCATGTAGATCTATTTCTTCTAAATACACATAATTAGTCTTATAGACTGGCATGATAATCAATTCTTTACATTCATTTTCAAAAATCACACTGATTAAAACGACGTATATTTTAAATTAATTTTTCTCCCTGATTTTATGAGTTATGCTAGGTACCCATCTAAAACGGATGCTTTATACATTCTTAATTCTTCTATCGTCATTTCATCCTTTAATTCACTTGGTTCTGTGAATAATATTATTGCTATCTGTAAATAATTCCCTTTAATATCCTGGTCTCTATATACATTTAATAGCTGATTGAAGTAGATACATCTATTTTGAGACCTTCTGGAATCTGCAATCATATTCCCAATTTATTCTTAATTGTGTTTATCCCAGCCTGAAACCCTTTTCTCTCTAACCCTATTCCATTATATAATTATCTGATGTTACTATTGTTTG
This sequence comes from Diploptera punctata, assembly GCA_030220185.1. NCBI lineage: Eukaryota > Metazoa > Arthropoda > Insecta > Blattodea > Blaberidae > Diploptera > Diploptera punctata. The sequence goes on along the minus strand of JASPKZ010009447.1, from coordinate 60,454 downwards.
CTTTCATTTCAGGATCACTAATGTTCTCACTCAATTTCCTCTTTTTACTCTTTAATAACCTAGTGCTTTCTCATCTGATATTGACTAATAGTTACAGATTTATTTCATTTGGCTAGTGTAACAAACTTCATCTTCTTCCTTTCATGTTATAGACCTAGCGGTCTGTTACGGTCTGAACCCAACGTTTGAAGGATCTGCCCGATGATCTCTTGCCAGGTGGCTGGTAATTTTGAGTGTAACAAACTAATTGTCGTAACCTGTCATTTCTTTAACATGTCGGCACATTCCTCATCAAACCATATCTTCTTTAATTCTTTTTAAAATAACTTATATGCTTTGTGATCCTGACAATTTATAGTATCTCATGTAATCTCCAATTTTGTAACCATATCAGATTTTCCTTCATTTGCCAAATTTTAATCTCAAGATTACAGTATATCAAATGTATAAGCAAGACTGATTTGATATTCTTTCTGCAGTTGATCGTTTCTCAAGTTTTTTAATAAGCATTTTTCATATAATCCTTAGCTCATAAGGTAAAACAGTTCTCTAATGTTCGCCCCGAACACATGATGAACAGAACTCTTGTCTGCTCAACTGCTTTTACGTCTATTATGCTACTGTGCCAGCGTTTATTCAACAAACATGATCTATCTGGTTCCGAGTTTCACCATCTTGAACCGTGTATGCGTAATTTTTTAACTTTGGTGTTGCCGTGACGTCAGTTGTTAGCGTTGTTTTGTCTGTGCTTTCCCGATCTCTTTCTCCTTTAGTCCCCGGTTTTTTTGCGAACTCACCCCTCTCCCACTCATCTGCGCGCACGCATTGCGCAAAAGGGAAGGTCCATCAGCAGTGACATGGAACGTTAGGCAGTCGGCGTACTGGCTTCGTACAGTCTGGTCGTCTTCCTAAAGTACGGAAGAGACTCTCCGAAATTAGGACTCTTTAGTTGTGGCGACGGGGTTCAAGCAAGTGAATCCCTCGACGATTACTTCAAGATTTGGTATATGTTTTAGTTAAGGCTGTGTTTTGAAGAAACTGAAGACTTAAGTATCGTTTTTGTACGAGTATTTACAGTTCGATTGTTAAGTATGAGAGAGTTTATAATTATTATTATTTTATTTGGAGAGACTTGTTATTGATTATATTAACTTTCATCATTATTTTGATAATTTTGGGTTACTGCCGTTTCTTGTTAATTCCAATTATATGACTACTTTTATATTAAAGGTAGCTTCATTTTTAGTTAAACATTGTGATTAATTATTTATTATCTGTACTGCTAGTATTTAGTGTCCTCAGATCTCCTCTCTCATAATCCTATTTAATATCACGCTAAATACTGTAAAGTCAAGATTGAAGTACTGTTTGTTTTATTCTAGCAGATATTTATACGAAATGAATCGGGCCCAGCTCGCAGAATCTCTGCTATCCTAAATGAATAGTTATGTTTATCGGTTCTCTTTATTTCTTGTTTATAATTATATCGCGATACAATGAGTCTTTATATTGAATGTTGTCAAAAAGCTATAATAGTACCTTGTACCTTGTATAGATATTATGGTAAAACATTTGCCCCTAGAGGATGAGTAATGTTCATGTTAGTAAAATTTATTCCGTGATAAACCACAGATCATGCAGATTGAGCAAGAGTAAACTAGTATGGCGATTAATTGATACAATATAATAAAGAGTCCATGTAAAGCCTCTCAAAACATCGTACAATCTAAAGACGTCCAGGTGTATATTTTAATGTCCTTATGCTGGAATGCTGTGCTCTTATCAATACGATTATTTGATGTGAAAAAGTTTACTAATTTAACCCCATTGTCTTTACTATTATCATGATGACTGAATTTGCCTACTATTAGCCTGAATAAGAATATATCTTCCCGTCCCACTTTTGCATTAAAATCTCCTGAGACAATTTTCATATGATATCGTGAAATGCTATCAAATACGCACAGAATTCATAGAACTAATCCCTGATCTTGTCTACCTTAACTTCTGTGGAACATGTAGCCTACATTCACGATTACAAAATCATATAGCTTACCATTTAGAATTATGTATGATATCCTATCACTAAAAGCTTGGATAGCATAGAGGACCCTGCTTCGGACTAAAAACCCCGTTCCGAATTCAGCTCTTGCTGCATTTTCTGATTCCTAACAGCCTTCTCCTGGCCATCTAAATTCCTATAAAACGATTATATCTATGGGTAATTTATCTAATTCCCGCGTTAATATTTCTAGTGCCCCACTATTTTACAATGTCCTAATATTCCATATTCCTAGAAACATCATCGTGATTGAACATTTCCCAAGAATTCCCTGGAATAGTCTCCGCCCGGAGAACCGAAACATGTTTATTCCGGGAATAAATCGGGAACCATTTTATCTCCGGAAAATTTTACCCCAGTAGAGCCTACGTCCGCCTTTTTTTACGGTTGTATTTTTACGCTGAAATATCGTCACTCTTTCGACCAAGGTATTTTTTAGTCAGGCTTAACGCCTTCTCTCTGACAGACATCGGCAACATTTTCGGCAGAAATGCTACTGCGAGCATAGCTCTCAGGGTCATTTATGGTCGCAAGCCACACCACAATGATACATAAATATACCATGGGTTGATAAGAGTGAATTATAAGGCATTTTGTTTTACTTTACCGTTCAAGGTCATGCAGTGAAAGGCAGAGAAATATATACAATTACAACTACGGCGGCTTTCATTCAACTGTCAAACCAGCTCTGGGTTAATAGTGTTATTGTAATAACCTGTAGAATGGAATTCATTTCATACGGCAAAAACGATGGAAAGTACGTGGTGGTAGTTACCTTAGGGAACAGCTATTGAAAGAAGAAATAACTCCCCTCATATAGTTGAGGGGATGACACGATCTTGATCTGTAAATTAAGACGAAATGCCCTATAATTTGTGTAACCAGAAGTCGTATGTGGACGTAAACCTCCTTTACATCCTCTCTGAATAGCTATGGATAGGGCCTGGATTTGACTCGTCTCATATTTTACTGATAGCATTTTAGTTTGTTCCTAAGTAACAATATAACAAACCACAAGATAATAAATCGAATTCTGATACCAACAGGAATTGTTAATTTTATGCAACTCTTATTGTAACACAATTGCTATGAAACTGCACACTTAAGTTGGAAATAAATTAAATCAAATCACTAATTACAAAAACTCTCTAAATTCTATGTAAGTAAACTAAATAAGAAGGATTAAATGAACAAATTGTGTTCAAAATAGTTTATTAAAATATCAGAGCATAAAGTAAGTACGCCTAATTTATGTTTTTTCCAAGAACCATGTGTTGAATTACTACAGTAAACAAATACAATTAAAATTATTTATTACAATAACTGAGCATAGAGAAAATAGGTATAATATGTATTTACTCCTTGAATTAATAGGGTAAATTACTACAATAAACAAATGCAATACAAACTGTGGACAACGAAATAAAGTAAAAACAAAATACAGGAAGTTACGTAAAGCGTTATCAGTATCATCAAGGGAAAATGTGTTATCGAAAGGAAGAAATTTTAAAAAATGCTAAAAAATAATAAAAGAATGGGTAAAAATCTACTGCATTATTACGTTAAAATAATTTCCTATAACAACTGAACATATATTAGACTAAATTACGTACATTTACTCAATTTACAGAAAGTATAAAATTGCTGCAATAACAAATGCATTGCAATATGGGGACAATGAAATAATATAATAACAAATTCCAGTAAGTCACGTAAAAGTGAACATCATAATCAAGAAAAATATAGCAAGAAACTACAAAAAGAAGAGCGATAAAAAATCAAAAACAATTAAATGAACAAATCCACTACCTTCAGTGAAAAATAATTTAAGCCTATTACAATAATTATGTATAAATAATCTGTATTCATTCCATTAACGGCGTCTGTAAATTACTGCAATAAACAAATGCATTGTAATCTGTGGAAAATAAAAAATCCAGTAAGCCATATAAAAGGTCAACGTTATCAACAAGAGAAACATGCGTCTTTGAGCAGAAAGAAACTAAATCAAAACGAAAGAAAAAAATTAATAAAATCACAAAACAAAATTAGACCAACATAAAGCCATAAATGTAATTAGAAGAATACAAACAAAGGTTATATAAGAAATGCTGGTAAAAGAAGCTGTGTAACTTTTTCTCTCATATTTTTATGACACTTTTTTTAAATTGTTTATTTACTAATGATTTATTTATTTGTTTATCTATATTACATTGCAATATTAATCATAAACCTAGGTAACTGTAAAAAATAAGCATAATGTGAATGAACATAGAATTTTATTGCGACTATTTAACTCATGCCTCAAATGGCAGTCAATGACCAATCGCATATCAATTAATTTTGATTGACAACCAATCACAGTCGTTTTTCACATCGATTTTATCACTGTCATTGTATCGCTTTAATTTTATCAAGTGGCTTCCAGTTTATATATATATATATATATATATATATATATATATATAGTGCATGAATGTAACCAGATTCTCCTTGCGAGATATAATAGAAAAACATTCCTAGTAATTGATTATACCATAACAAAAAAACACTCTTTGCACTTTCTTAAACGTATTATTTCCAGGAATTAACGTTGGAGAAAAAATATAGTTGACATATTTACATCATATGACATCAGAAATTAATTATTAATTCCTGTAACGATGTTTTATTTTTTCTATACTAGGGTACATTCTTAGAATATTTCGATTATATTTGACAATAAATATTATCAGGTTGTAGTGATGAACAAATAAAACATAACGTTTCTCATTTGTTTTCAAACATCTCCGTTTATATTAAATATATAAATATTTTAAAATAACTATATTTAAATAATGATTTGTGAGTAAACAGCTTAATTTTATTCGTTAAATAGTCTTAACAAATGCCACTCTTGAGTTTCAAGTTATCTGGATAAATTCACTCCTCACTCCGTGAGTCGTAAATTTATCGATAATTTTCAAGTCACTCGCGGCATTACTTAAGACTAAAACCCTAGCATACTGGAAGGTGATATAGGGTTCCCATTATTTGCGGATTCAATAATAATAATAATAATAATAATAATAATAATAATAATAATAAAAGTAAAACAATTAGAAATCAAGAGTATATTCAAAAGCAATTTCAATTAATTAAAAATAGGAAACCAATACCAAATCAAACATACTAATTATATTAGGCCTAATACCGCCCTGACTGCCGAGGAAATGTTCAATGTCAAGATATGAAATAAAATATGGCATTTCAAAAATAAATCATAATATTAATAATACAAGATATTAAAATAAAATAAAAATATATATTAAATTAAATCCGAACTTAAGAAGACAATTAAAGGCTTTAGAAAATAATAGAAAAACAAAACAAACGTTGGAGAAAATTTCTAAATATGAAACGCACTCTGACACACAAAAATTAAAACAAATAAAAATGATATAAATAATATATTGTATAATAGAGTAATACAAAACTGAATAAGACAGTTAATTAAATTAGGTGATAATATAAAGCAAAACAAATTTAAGAGAAAATTTCAAAATATAAAACGCACTCTGACCCACAAATAAATTATGTAAAGGAGAATGATATAAAACAAGAAAAGTACAATTATAATCGATGAACACCAAACTTAGGAAACAAAATTAAATAGATCAAGAAATAATAATATATAGCAAACACATATTTCTAAATTTTGTGATTTCCTGACATCACCTTAGAAATGAGAGTTCAAAAACTGACCTAACCTTTGAATCAAGCAGAATTATCCATTTCCTAAAATACGAGCGAAACAAAATTTCGGAGGCAAATTTTGACAGGTTCTTTAGGGATATAAGAATGTGTTTTGATATCAGGAACATATGATATATCCTGAGTCATTGTAGAGTAATGTGTTATGCATGCACATTTTGGATTTGTAGTAAGCGTTGATTAGTTGATTGATTTGAAGTTTTCTTTGTAATCTATCACAATACTTCTTATCGCTGTCTGAAGGACATTCTGCATGTGCAACACTTCAAAGCATTCATTTGTAATAAATCTTCATCCGTTTTTACATCAAACGTACCTACAATTGGAGAGGATAAATTAACATAGAGTATGTGTATGTGAGAAAGAGAGACAGAGAGACAGGAAGATAGAGAAAATCGTAGTTTTATTTACTTTTTGTTCACAGCGAATTTAATTGACTTCACAACGTCCAAAATATAGGGTTCCTACAAAACACCTTTCGGTTTTCGAACACATGTAACTTGCGTTTAATAAAATTTAGAAACACAATATACAGGGAATCTTATTTTACTTTACCTCTCAAAGTCATGCAGGTGAAAGAGAGAGAAAGAGATGAACTAACAATTACAACGTTACCGGCTTTCATTGAACTGTCTAGGCTAATATGGTTTACCACAATAACTTGCAGAATGGAATGCGTTGCGCATCGCCAACAGCAATAGAAAGCACGAGGTGTCAGTTGCCTTAAGGAAAGGCTACTGAAAGAAATAACCCCCTCCAAATAGTTTTGGGGCTAAGTATATGATCTTGAGAGGTAAAACAAGACCAAATGTTCTATAAATTATATTTATGGGAAACCAGCTGTAATAAGAACAGTTATGTATCTTATACTAGCATGGGAGGTCATGTGGATGTAATAGGGAATGGAATAGGAACATGGAGTCTTAGAGGGAAAGCGTCCAGTAGGTAGATTTACAATATGGTGGAGAATGACAGTAACCACGATTTGAGGGATGTGAATATACAGGGAATGATTTGAAACAGTTAGCTCATGGACGCGAGTTTGATAATGCCAGTGAAAAATATTATTTTCGTAAAAAAATTATTAAAATATTGTGAACTGCCTCAATCACACGAAAATCAAGTTTAAAAGTTTGGAGAATATAATACTTACGAAACGTTTTGCTATACAATATATTTATTTCCTATTATAATATGTTACATGTAAATTATTTACCATAAGTAATGCCACGAGTGATTTCCAAATTCAGAACTCACGAAGTGAGGAGTGAATTTATCTAGGGAATTTGGAAATCGAGAGTGGCATTTGTTAGCACTATTTAACGAACAACATATAGTTATTTTAAAATATTTATATATTTAATGTAAACGGCGATGTTTGAAAACAAATTAGAAACATTATGTTTCACGTGTTTATCACTGCAACCAGATCATATTATTTATTGCCAAAGGATCGTAATATTGTAAGAATGCATCCTAGTGGAGGACAAAAATGAAACATCAAACTGTATATTAATTAGTTTCTGATGTCCTATGATGTAAATATGTCAATTATATTTTTCTGGAACGTTATTACATGGAAAAAATACGTTTACGAAAGTCTTTTTTTGTGGTATAATCAATTGCTACAAATGTTTTTATATTATCTCCCGCTACCACGATAAGGTTATATCCGTGCAATCTGGTAGCCACATGCAGTCACTTCGAGATAATGCTATGGCCTATTTATAAGGTTAAAAAAGAGGAGGTTGATTTGACAGTGATAAAATTAAACTGGTAAAATCGAGGTGAAAAAGACTGTGATTGGTTGTTGACTCCCAGTTGGGGCATGAGTTAAATAGTCAGAGATATAACATGGTAACCACTAATTCACCATGACCGACAATTCAGGAACTATCAAATACAGTTGAAAGAGCGTTTAGTGTATTTTATAAAAGTGTAATACATTTCAGAATAGGTTAGATATAAGTAGGCCTTTTAATCTACAAACAATGTAATAGAATAGATGGGTGTCGCTAGTAGAGCGAGCGGAAAAAAATAAGACTTGAAACATCCTGTCTGCAATTCATAACAAGTGGAACGCGATACGCGAAATGAATTCAACAACTATCATCATCATCACTCCAGGGATTAGGCAATTGCCCGTTCCGACTTCATAATGCATCAGCCCAACGTCTTCTAGGTCTTCCAACATCATGTCTTCCTCTTGCTTGATAATTTCTTGCTAACAATGGATATCGCTCCTTACTCATTCCATCCATATGATCCATTTCTGTCTGTAATTCGTGCCCTTATCCAATAAAGGCTGTACTTTCAATTCTACTCTTATATCCTCATTTCTGATTCTATCAAGTCTTGTACATCCTTTTACTTGTCTTAGGAACCTCATCTCCGCCGTCTGTATTGTATCCTTCTGTTTTTTCATTGGAGCCCAAGTTTCACATCCATACAATATTGTGGGAACCGCCATGACATTATATATTTTTATCTTGGTTTCTTTTCTAATTTTATTTTTGAATGTTCTCTGTATTGTTCCACACACCGTCTGAAATTTATTTATTTTGGAGTCAATATCTTTTTCCACATTGTAGCCAACATCACAGCCCAAATATTTGAAACTAGACACCTGTTCTATATTTTGATTTTCTAAATTTTTTTTGGATTTAACAATTATATTTCACCAAATCTTAAACACATGTATAATCTGTCTAGATTCACTATGCAGTACTTCTCTCTTCACTCGCGGAATGATAGTTGAACCAAACGCCACCTCACACGACTGAACAAGCGTAATGTAGAAAGAAATGGAAGTACTTGTTACGTAGATTCGATGTCAAAGGATGTAGTTCGGAAACACCGATTCTGTTCCGGGTTTTGTAGTTAATAGGAACGTATAATTTATTCGAATTGAAAAAAACATTTCTCATTATTAATCTAAATTATGATTGAATTTTCTGAATTATAATTGGTTACTGTGAATTCCATTCAGTAAACGTAACGAAATATATATCTTATAGATACCTTTACATGCCACTTAGGACTCACGACCTGACGGGAGAGAATTTTAACTAGGATCACTTGCTTACTTTTCGACAGAAGGAAATAGAGGGTCTCTCCGAATGAGGGATCAGCTGAATGCCAGGGCCTCCTCCGAGACAACACACGAAGATTAAACACATCATTCACACACACACATTCATACTAAACATGTCAAGCATGATAATGGTGATTATATGGCCAGATGATATTCTGGGAATGTTTGGGCCTTTACGTTTCCGGACATTTCTCTTATTAAACTCCAAGCGCGACTGACCTAAAGGCCCTTGGCCTACCAGCCGACTGCTGGCCTCACATCCACATGTTAATCACAGAGGTAGACGATCTCTAGCCAGTGTAGGGGTGACATGTGGTCAGCATATCGGGTAATCCAGCCGTTATTGCTGGTCTTCTTAACCTGGAGTCGCTACTTATAGTAGCTACCAAAATGCGTCATAATACTGGGTGGGCACAGGTAACATACTGGCCGAAATTCCATGATAAAACTGCTTCGCCCTTAGAGACTCGAACCAGCGCAATTCTCCTAGCTCTCCGCCAAGGCTTCTTGCCTTAACCACTCGGCCCTACGGCTAGGGACGACATTTGTCTTATAGGCGAGGAAGACCTCCCAAAAAAACCTCGCCTAAGAAACTTGTCCCGACTGGGGATCGAACCCGGGCCCACTGCGTACGAGGCAGCGGTGGACTCTCACTGAAAACAATATCCAATATTTTCCGATTTACAAATGAAAATTCTAAAACACATCTTTATTCTTCTAAAATTAATTTGATTATTTGGAAGTAAAACAATTTATGATATACGACTGCAAACGATGTTTGCATTCTTAATATATAAAGAACTAGACATTTTAGCGATTTCCAAAATAATGAAACTACTGAAGTCCTTTTCATAAAAATATGTTTGAATAATTATTACATATAATAATCGACCGTGCTTAGTATACACCGAAAATGACCATGCCAAAAAACACATATATAGGCTATACAGAATGTTGCAAAGAAAACACGATAACGGAGGTGAGGTAGTGTATTGAGATATGTTGATCATTTTTAATAAGGTACCAATGTCCGGAAATGATGCGTTTTCACGCTATGACTAGTTAATTGTGTCGTAAGATCAGAGTTAGTTCGAAGGAATTGAAGACTCAATACATGACAACACCTCACAGGTATGGGGCCTGTGATACGTGGCTTCGCAACGGAATGTGGCTACAACATGACGGAGCTCCAGCTCACTTCGATGCCAATGTGAAGAGACATTTGAATGCCACGTATCCAGGTCGATGGTTGGCAGAGAGGAACCAGTCCCATGGCCTTCGAGATCACCTGATTTTAAACCTCTCGACTATTTTTGTGGGCCGACATGAAACAGTCAGTTTATGAGACTCCAGTAGAGTCACGTATGGATCTTATATCCCGAATCCACACTGCTACAGATATAATTCAAACGAGGCCAGACGCCTTAACATAACAACCAACTATTAACTAAACTATTCACCTATTACTGTTAACTAAAAATATTCACTTACATTCTATATAACCGCGACTGCTGGCAATATTTTAGCAGTATTTAGGAAAATATTTGAACGTGTGCGCCAATCACTAAACCGCCGATGTACGCTCAGCAATGAGATGGGAAGTAGATATTTGGAAAACGTGACGTGACTGTAATAGTATTGTCAAGTATTGAGTCTTGAAATAAAACGTAACTCTTGAGAAGTTAGTTACCCATAGTGTGAAAACGCATAATTTCCGCACATCGGTAGGCCTATCGTATTAAAAATGACCAACATATCTCAATATACCATCTCATCTCCGTTGTCGGTGTTTTCTTTGCAACACCCTGTATATATTCTCTAATGGTCTCAATTTTTGTTTTTTTAACAAAACTTGGTATATAGCCATCAATTTAAAAAAGTCGGTAATAAGCAAAATTGGACCATTTCACCAGAATAAAAAATTTAATATGTAAAAATGAATGTTTGTTTGTTCGTACTTTATGCGCGGCCATACCGTTGATCAGATTGTGATGGAGGTTTTTCAAAATGTTAAGGAGATTCCCGGCATGAAGATAGGCTATAAGAGAGCTGTGATACTCAACTCCTACACTCTTAAAAACCGCCCTGTGTAGTGGAAAAATGTGATAAAAGTAGCTCTTTGGACGCTTAAATGGCTTCCCTAAACCATAACAAATACACAAAGTTAATGTACACAGAACTGAATATCTCAAAAGGCTGTACAAAAAAGTCCGCGAGAGCGTATGTTTATCTCTTACGGATAACTCGCAATAACCTTTTTTGTCTTTCATTGATGCCAAGAAGATCGAGACAAGTAGATTCCTGTGTACGCATAGCAGCACATGTCGGGTATTCTTTTACGGATAACTCTCAATAACGAATTTAGATTTTTAGCTCATTTATGCCAAGAAGATCGAAATAAGTAGATTCCAGGGCAACACCGGGTAATCAGCACTGGAAATCTTAAAATAATTACGATATACATTGTAAATTATTTTTCATTTTACTTATTCAACTAATCATAAGAAATACATTAAGTTTTGTCTTTCAGCTTTTTTATGTCAAGAAGGTCGGGATGAGTAGATTCCCGCGCAACGCCGGGTAAACAGCACGGGGTATCAAAAAATAATTACGACATAATTTTTTCCGTCTACGTACTTAAATAAACATAAAACACATTCATTTTCGTATTTCAGCTCATTTAGGTCAAGATGATTGGAATAAGTAGATTCCCGGGCAACGCAGGGTAATCAGCACGGGGTATCTAAAAAATATAAATTTTTAGACCTAATTATTTTTCCTTTTACTTTTTCAACTAAACGTAATAGCACATTAATTTTCATATATTTAGGCGTAGCAGCGCACGCCGGGTATTAGCTAGTAAAAATTAAATTCTCTAGCGAAACTTAGGATTAACTTAACAAGAGCCAGATGTATTCCCTGTAACAAGAACTGAAACCATTCAAGGAACTCGCCTAGTTTACATATCAAGTATTAGTGAGTAATCATCTGTACCTTCTGAACAATTGTATTATATTCATTATTGGGCCTAAATAAAGTTATAAACTCTAAATGAAAATACAAGTGTGTAATTCTTAAATGTCTTAGCTTTATACAATTGAGGCGCTCAGAATAATAACGGCAGATCCCAACCGACATCGAATTTTGAGATAGAAGCATGACCGTGCACAACTGCCATCTACCTTTCATGTGATGAAGTATCAAACGAATTGGAATATGCCAAAGCTCTCATTTTCCACCTTTAAAATTTGTCCTTAGTGAAAACGAATATATTCTCAGCGTAAAATTGGCATTTATCTCGAAATGAACTTTGTTTGGGATCTGCCGCTATTATTCTAAACGCTTCAATTACTTACACGTTTATTTAAACTTTTAATAACAAAATGTATAAAAAATACATATCCCAATAATCAATTTAAATATTTTGGATATTATCTCTCTATGTGGGAAGAAAAGCATATCCCTGAAAAAAATCCTAGTTATAATAAAAGTTTGGGAATTATTAATCAAGTTATGAAACCATCCCTTGTACAAAAAAACACCAGATTACGTTTATATAACACTTTGGCTAGACCAGTGTTGACCTATGGCAGTGAAGCATGGACACTAAAAAGACAACATGAAAGCAGAATAACTGCTTGTGAAATGAGATTCATGCGCAGAACAGCGGGTTACACCAGATGGGATCGGTAAAGGAACACCGATATCTTGAAAGAATAGAAGACTACGCCAATTTTGGGATATATTAAACAGTACCAACTAAATTGGAAACACCATCTTGAAAGAATGAGTTCATATCGGATCCCCAAAGCTGTTTATAATTATATACCAAGAGGACGGAGATCTCTGGGCCGTCCTATGAAACGCTTGAGGGGCAATTTTCTATAGCATCGTAACAGGCCTTGGACTAATACTTGGAAGGAAGAAGAAGAAGAATAAAATGTAACTGAAATATTATATTCATCCAAGTTTCAAGTGAAATGTGCGTGGGGTGTCAGGGATTTACAGTGTAAATTAATAGAAATGAAAGAATTTACATGATTATTAGGGCTAGGTTTTTTACGTAAAAAAAATATAAGATTGTAATACAGATAGGTCTATTTGTTATTCAACTGTTGTGTGTGAAACCTTTCATTTATATAGTAGTAGTAGTAGTAGGACTTTATTAGACAAAAAGTAAGATATTTACAATATTATTTACAAATATGGCTCGCACGGGCAGTAAGCCGTACGTGCTGTTGACAGTCCGTTACAATAAAGTAATAATTGGTACTAGTGTAAAGAAAAATAAACAAATACAGCAATAACATTACAATTAAATAAAGAAAACACAATAAAACTATTACCATTAAATAATAACACAATAGCATTATTCACTAAAAACATTAACATTACAATTACATAAAGAAAACACAATAATATTACAATTAAGTAATAACACAATAGCAATAACATTACAATTACATAAAGAAAACACAATAATAATATTACAATTAAATAATAACACAATAGAATTATACACTAAAAAAACATTAACATTACAATTACATAAAGGAAACACATTAATATTACAATTAAATAATAACACAACAGCATTATACACTAATTAATTTATATATAATTGTTAATAATTAATGGTATTGCATTTTGATAACATATATTTATTCATGAATGAGTGTTGTCCTTATTTTTCGCGTTTTGTCCAGAAATTTACCGAGGTTTATCCAATTTTCTGGATTTACCAATAACTCGTAGCATGCCAATCTTTCCCGATTTGAATTTAGAAATCTTTCCGGTAATAACTGACGTCTCCAATATTCTAAATCATTACATTTTCCTAATATATGTATCTCATCTTCAAAGTTCCCGCACATTGGACATATTCGCATACCGTGATCGTCGCTAATTTTTAGAAATTTCCATGCCACTAGCCTAAACCAAGCAAGCCCTGATCTCTCCTTAAATCCTAGGTTGAGTATATACGATTCTTTTCCCCAGACGTGTTTTAGGTCTCTTTGTAAACACAGTGAGCGTTTTCCTGTACATTCGGCGAAGGTATCTTGTTGGTTTACATCTAAGTACCTCCTCCTTATTTTTCTCCACACGTTCTTGCGATTTTCAGTCCCTTTTTCCCATATCCAGCCCATCCCAATCTTTTGGAGTTCTCTCCTAACCTCGTCTGCCCAAAATTTAACATCTATGTTTTTAATTTGGTGGTCGTAGCAAATTGCTCTAAGCATTGTTTGTTCACCTTGGATTACTCGCAACCAGTATTTGAGTACACGAATTTTACAGTTAATATCGTCTTGGAATGACCCGAATTCATATAAAAATCCTCACAGTTAGAAACGGCCTTACTAAGTCCTGTAATATACTTTAGAAAATGCGTATATACCTTATTTAGTATTTCCGTTCTTTGGAAACCCCAAATCTCACTACTATAGTGCATGACTGGCCTGACCATAGCTCCATACATTTTTTCTAATGTGCTGACTGGAATATCAGGCACTCGACCCAGAATACCGAGTACACTGTTAAGTTGTCCCCTCCCTTTAAATGATGCTATATCAATGTGTTTTTTTCCACTTTCCGTTCATTTTCAACGTCGTACCAAGATATTCGAAATGTTTCACGTTTTGAAGAACTTGATCTCTGTATTTCCATTCCTCTGTTCTACCATAAACCGTCCCATTTTTAAATGTCATTGTTTTTGTCTTACTAGCATTTACAGTCAATCCCCAATTCCTACAGTATATTTCCAGTAGGTCAAGACCTCTTTGCAATCCCTTGATTGTCTTGGAACAGATAATTAAATCATCTGCATACAACAGGACTGGGATTCTAACATTTCCTATCTCCGGAGCCTCAATTTCTCCTTCTAGCATTACGTCTACAATATCATCAACGAATAGATTAAATAGCATTGGTGATAAAATGCAACCTTGTCTCACTCCCCGATTGGCTTCGCTGCTCTCTGTAATGTGCCCTTGGTCTACTTTTATACAAAATTTAAACATATTTATAAATTGACATTAAAGCATGTATCATTTTACGAGACAATCCTTTCCGATTTAATTTTTCCCAAAGTGCGCTTCGGTCCATAGTATCAAATGCCATCTTAAAATCAATGAATGCACAAAATAATTTACCCCCCTTCATTTTCAGATTGTCATCAATTAATGTTCTCAGAACAAATAGGTTGTCCACCGTGGAGTACCCTTCTCTAAAACCTGCCTGATATTTTGAGAGCCTATTGTTTCTCTTTAGCCCATTGTCTGATTCGTTCGTAAAGTACTTTACAATATATTTTTCCGAACACTGACAAGAGACAAATTCCCCTATAACTTTCTGGTATCTGTGCCCCACCTTTCCCTTTGTATAGCGGTTGGATGACACCTGTCGCCCAGGCTTCCGGATAATCTCCTCCATTAAAAAGTTTGTTGAACGCAGTTTTCAAAACGTCTAATAATTTATTGGATGATATCATATTTTTCAAGAATTCCCCTGGTATTCCATCAATTCCAGGTGCTTTACCATTCTTTAAACATTTAATGGAAGAAAAACCACTTCATTTTTCGAAATATCCTGATCCAGTAATTGAATATGAATTGGGTCAGGGATCTCAACTATATTTCCTTGATTATATCTTAACCTCTCATTTCCCAGCACCCTATCAAAGTAACTTCTCCATTCCCCGGGCGTTATTCTTGTCCGATTTATGGACTTTACTTTGAGTTCCCTTATCGCTTTCCATATGTCCGCAATGTTCCCACTTTCAGTCGCGACTCTCATTTCTTCGGATTTCTTATTTTGCCATGCTAGTTTTGTTTCTGCCAATAAGTCTTTATATTCCTTTCTCTCTTACGCATAATTTTTTCTGCTTTCATCTGTGCTTTCTTTTCTAAACTTTAAAAGACTACTTTCGACAAATTTCTTCTTCTTTCTACATGCATTATTGTACCACCCTTTGTCCTTCTGGTTCATTGCGTATTTAACCTTGAATTTTTCCCCTGCTTTTTGAAAACATTCTGTCAAAGTTTTAATAATTTCCTCCCCGCTAAGATCATTTAATTGCAGATCCTGTATTAGCGTTTCCAAACTCCTGTTAAATTTTTCTCTCAGATCCTCGATCCACCTGAAACGGATAATTGGCCGCAATATTGTTGCCACCCTCATCATTAACTGTCTCACTAATACCTTTCATATTTAAAATAAGTTTGTTCGGGAAGTGGTGTGATTCGATTCTGGAAACTATACAGAAATTACTTAGGACTGGAATCATGTCTTTTGTGCATATTGAATAATCGATTACGCTACTTCCATTTTTATTAATAAATGTCAGTTCTCCATTTTTATCTTCCCCATATTTACGATTCAGAATTTCAAGTTCAAATGCATCGCAAAAAGCTAACAATTGGTTTCCTTCTGAATTTAAAATCTTATCTTTGCTTCTCCTACCCTCACCTCGTGTTTCATTATCATCCGATTTTATAGTGATATTTTACTCCCCAATCCTACAGTTAAAGTCCCCTAAAATTATTATTCCCGCTTCCGGAAACCTATCTTTTATTTCTGCCAACGAGTCAGACAATTCAACGAAAACATTTGGATTGGCATACCTGGAATTTAGTGGTTGGCGATAAACAGACAACAGACACATTTCTGCTCTTTCTGTATGGTAATATATACAAATTGCCTCTTTTAAAGTAATATTTACATTTTTAATATATGGGTCTAAGTTAGCTTTATATAAAATGGCAACACCGCCTGGATATCTACCTCTCTTTCCTCTCTTTTGATTACCCTTCAAATAACCTTTCATATTACATAGATTTACGCATTCATTAGCTTTTAACCATGTTTCTCCTAGGGCTAATATATCAAAAGTCTCAATAAACTCTACACATCTGTCCATTGAAAGTTTTTGCTTTAACCCTTCGATATTCCATGAACCGACTGTCAACAAACCCTATTGTGTTCCCTTGTCATTAGTCTTACATGTATTTTTCGAACTTCCCCCTCTCAATAGTTCCTTTTCTGCGGGTAGATTCTGAAGTCTTAGTGATTTTCTTGTTGGAGTTCTTGTGTCCGCCGGTCGTTCACTTCTTAGAGGTGGGGTATGCTGTTTGCGTTCGGCCGTTTTTTGCTGTATGTTT
The DNA here is from genome assembly GCA_030220185.1 of Diploptera punctata. Taxonomy (NCBI): domain Eukaryota; kingdom Metazoa; phylum Arthropoda; class Insecta; order Blattodea; family Blaberidae; genus Diploptera; species Diploptera punctata. The sequence continues at coordinate 43,389 of JASPKZ010009447.1, read as the reverse complement.
ATTGGATTTCTGGGAGTTATTAAGGTAGTGGTCCCTCTCTCTTTCTCTCGTGTAGAATTTTCTCCCTCCTCTGCTGTAAGGAGACCACCTGCTGTTGAAGCGTCCCCTGTATGTTTTGGGGACTCGCTGTCAATGTCCTCTTCAAATTCATTTTCAGAGTTGTCCATATTTTGTAGTTTTTCCCTGCTCCAGATTCGTTCATTTATAATCAATTTATTAAATTGTATGATTGCATGGCAGCCCTGCCCCCTCGCCTCGAGCATGTGTCGCTTAAGAAAGTCTCTTCCGCGGCGCACCTTCTCACTAAAGTCTTCGGCAATATTGATACCGGTCCCTTTAAGATATTTACTGTCTCTAAGGATCCAACATTTTATTTTGTAGTGTGATAATTTGCATACAATCGGTCTCTTTCCACTATTCCAACGACCCACTCTGTGCGCTCTTTCAATATCACTGTCCACCAAATCAATTCCGATTTGCGCCACTACTCTTTTAACTATATGTTCAGTTTTCTTCCCCAGCTTTCTCTGTCCTCTTCATGCACACCATATATCACAATATTATTACGGCGACTCTGGTTTTCGAGATAGTCTAATTTAGATTCCAGCCATTTCAATCTGTCCTCCATCCGATGCATGTTCGTCTCAATATCACGAATTTTTTCACCCACGTTGCACTTTTCAAACCCCTCTTTCACTTCAGTTGACAATGTTTCAATCAGCTTTCTAACTTCTTCCATAATGCTTTGTCCCCTGCACACTTCAACCACTCTAACAAAAACACGTCCGCTCTTCCCGACGGCTAGCAGATAAATCCTCATTTATATATATTAGGTCCGCCGCCGTGGCGTAGTCGGTAGAGTCCCTACCTTCCACTCCGGCGAGCCGGGTTCGATTCCCGGCGGGGTAGGGGATTTTAAAATCTCCACCTTGGGTCTGGGTGTGTGTCCTGTCTTGTGTTTGCATGTGTGAATAAGATAAATAGGTTAACAAAGTTAAACAAAAAGGAAAAAAGCAGTGTAAACGAAAGAAAACGAAAAAGAAAGAAATTAAAAGAAAACACAAGATAAAAAGCAGGCACAATTCTTACTTCTCATTATACTATTAAACTGTTTGTACGTGAAACAAAAACAAAAGACAGTCATAAGTCTTAACTTCTTATTATATTACGTCGCAGTCTTAACTTTTAGTACATGAAAATCCTATCTCTAATGATTATATTGAGATTGAATGTAAACGAAATGAGATTGGGACTCAGGGTCTCAAAAACAAATTGTATATAAGTTATCAGTCAGATTAGTAACTGCAATTTGTGATAGCGTATATAGGCTACAGTCTTTTAATAACCGTTATTGAAGTTGTTTACATTTGAAACTGTTAATCCAGTAATAAAATTAACTGATAACTGTATCAATGGCTTTCCGGCTTAACTAAGGATTAGATTAAATCAACAATTTTGTAAGAGGTAATCTAACATATTTTCAACATTTAACTTACACAATCTATACAATTACTAGCAAATATTTAGTGTTTCTTTACAAGCTAAATTTTCAAAACACGTCGATTAGAAAATGGTCCTGATAGTAGAGTATCATCTGATCCGTATTTAATGTTTGAAGCCATCCCACGCCTTTCTGTATCTTTTATTATCTCACTCTCTCTATCTCTACCATAGTATAATCTCTCATTTTGTACGAACTTTTACATATCCCAAGCCATGCGGGCCTTGCAGAGACACGACCTGTCGGAACAGAATTTTTAAACTCTCTACCTGTGTCTATCTCTACCTTAGTATAATCTCTCATTTTGTACCAACTTTAACATACCCTTACATCCTGGGCCTTACAGAGATACGACCTGTCGGGAGAGAATTTTTAAACTCTTGATCACACAGATACTTTATTGGTGACGTAAAGTCGTACGATTATCCACATCCACATTAGTTCCTTTCAATTTGGGCAATTATATTATGAATCAAATCAACCTTCAAGAAATCTGAATATTCGTAACTTCAGTAGCCTATCATTGAGGCAAGGGCATGGAGGGCCTTCCTGAATTAGTGATCAGTTTAATGCCGAGGCTACTTCCGAGACAACACGAACATTTCTTACATGATACAACTTATTCTTCTTCTTCTACAAGGTTTAGGCTATGCAGCCTGTTCCGGCGAAGTTAAAAGTGGAGTCTATCTTCTACGTGGTCGGCCAACATCTCTTGTTCCTCTGGGATTATACAGGAAGGTTCTTTTTGGTATTCTTTCATTGTTCATTCTCATTAAGTGTTCGTGTCCATTTCTTATTATTTTCGCTGATTTTATCTTCAATTTTATATATATTTAATTCTTCTCGTATAGTTTCATTCCTTATTCTATCCGCTCTTGTGCATCCTTTCACATTACGTAAAAATAGCATCCTGCTTTTATCCCCTGATTTCCTTATCCAATTTTCACTTCCATACAACTTTCATTTACATATTAATACTAAATAAGGCTAAAATGATTTGGATGATTCTGATGGCCAGGTGGTTGACTATTTTGGGCTTTAAAGTATCCTGACATTTGGCTTATAGATGAGGAAAAATCCCGGAAAAAAACCTTTCCCAGGAAACTTGTCCCGATCGGATGTCGAAATCCGGATCCGCTGTAACTAAGGCAACAATGTTAACCCGAAACTACAGTGGTATACTTTATTTTATTTATGTACATATTTTCAATGATTACACATATTTCTGTGCCTATTGTTTTATTTTCTTTCTCCACTCGTTCCTATCAGTCCACCCCCATGTCCTCCAATCCTCTTGTTCTCATTCCAGTTCTTATTTATTGCTCCACGAGTTTCGAGATCTTGCTTTTTTTTTCTTCCAGGTGGACACCATTTCATGTTTTTCTGGATAATATTTCTTCTAGCATTCGTCGCACATGTCCATTAGTTATATCTTATATAATATTTAAACCCCTATTTAATTTTAAAATTGGATTATGAATAACAGATGTAAACATCTTTAACAATTGATTAACTGATATTATTTTGTCTGAGACCCTGGGTTTATCTCAAATTACTTATCTGTAACTCTTCCACAACCAGGTAAATTTCACCACTTTTATTCATTTATTCTTCTTCTTCTTCTTCTTCTTCCTTTCATTTGATAGACTTAGCGGTCTGTTACGGTCTCAATCCAACGTTTGAAGTGTCTGACCACAGATCTCTTGCCTGGTGGCTGGTATTCTTGTTCTGCTCATTCTTCTCACGTAAGATTACCAGTTGTTTCTGTATTTTTGCACATATTCCATGATTGATTCTGTATGTAATTTTTTGAGAATCTCAGAATTCCTTTTATGGTCTGTTCTTGAGTAACCTGCAGCATGTCTCATAAATTTAATTTCTGCCGCAGTTAGTCTTTGTTCATCTACACTGCAAATTGTCCAGGCCTCACTGCCGTAACATAATATTCTAGTTCGTGTGTGTTGCTGTTGATTAATTTACACCCTGTATTTATAGTGATTTATCCTTGGTGAAATCTGGCAGCATTATCGTGTGCAAAATAAATTGGCAAACGTTTTGTTGTAATTAATGAACACAATGGCTCTTAAAAATCAATAGATCCTTTTCGACGAGGAATTAGATAATTTGATTTACTTAATAAAACTGTAATTTTATAGCCGTGTGCCACTGATGAATGAAAATGGACGATGTAGAGGGGGACAGAGGAAAGTGCGTGGGTGTGAAATGGGGATTGCACAATAGCTTATTGTTGAATGCAGTAGTCCCATAGTCTCATTTTGATTGAAGATGGAAGCCTATTGTTTGAAAGTATCAATTTGTGAAAAGGGATTTAACCAGCACAGGGACGAGGGAGCAAAGATGTCTCTGTTAATCCGTGATCAGACTAACTACAACTTGATGTCACCAACATATTCACATTTCTAATTTAATGATTGTCATGCATTTATACACATTTTGTTTAATATAGAATGTTACTGTACCTCGATTCCAAAGCTCCTTAATTATCTTTATTTTAGTTTACATTGATAGTAATGGTAAAGAATTGCTATAAAGATAATCTGCTTACTTCAATTCGACAGAGCCATGTTGCGGAAAATCAGACTATTCTCCGAAGCTGAGGTAATAAAAAAATCCTTAGTATTAATAAATAGGGCCTATTACTGTATAACTTTTGACTCTTCAAAACTACTCGTTTTGCATCTCGTTTACAAATTCTAACAGTACAATAAATATAAAACACAAAAACAAATCCGTAGGATCAGGGCTCTTAGTTAAATTCCTCCAAGAAACGTTGATAAATACAAATAAAATAGGCCTAGTATGCGAAAATTAGTCACGGACTTGGAAAAAATAGTCTATAGGCCTACATCATGGGGCGAAACACATTTCCCTCTCGGTACATTTGTAGACATCAGGATAAATCCCTGAGGTTCAATTACGTGCCTCGTGGAAAATTATGTTTCTCTCCCTTATTGTATAATACACTATTGTATGATCCCCATTTTTCTCTCTATTCTTTTTAATTCTCTCTATTCTTAGCCTTCTGTCCTCCTCCTTACTACCATAATCATTATTCTCATTGTGACGTTAATAATAGTATTAATAATAATATCAATAATAATAATAATAATAATAATAATAATAATAATAATAATAATTATTATTATTATTATTATTATTATTATTATTATTTATATACAGATTTTCAATGCTTACACATCTTTCAGTGTCTGAAGTTTTTTTCCCCCCTTTTTCACTAGTCTCTATCCATTCACTACATGTCCTGCAGTTCTCTTGCCGTTCCAGTTCTTATTTTATGCATCCATGAGTTTCGAGATCTTCCTTTCTTTCTTCTTCCAGGTAGACAACACTACAATTTTTTTTCTGGGTAAACGTTCTTCTAGCATACGTCGTATATACCCATTTAATTGCTTATATCTTATATGATGTACTACTGAACATTTAATATTTTTTTTCTCGTATGGCTTTGTTTTTTTGCCTAAATTTTTGTTGAATTTCCATGTTTCAGTATCATAGGCCTATGTGACAGTAGGTCTCATTATTAGATTACATATTTGTAATTTACTTTTCCTGATTATATACCAGTTCCATAGGACACCATTTAACATTAATGTTAATAATCTATCTTTATTTTTTTCTGTCCTTAAAGCAACTTTCTAGTCTATCCTCTTTATCTATTTTACTCCCAAATGTTCAAATTCTTCACATCCTCAATTATACCCCTTCTGACCTTCTAATATTAACTTTTCGGTTTCTCTTCCACATCTCACATAAAAGGCTTTTTCAAAATTAATTTCAAAGTCCAATTATCGAATTCTTCCATCATTTCCTGAACATAAACTCCATGTCTTCATACTCTTGCGCATTTACTTGCCATCCGCAAATAACACTTATACATTGTATCTGTTGACCCATCTCCAATTGGTACCCCCATTCTGGGACATTTTTTGCTCCATTTTGACAGCCTTTAAGTATAAATATCTTAAATAATATGGGTGATATGGTACAACCTAGACTAATGGAGACTATGCTTGAGTTTAGTGCCTTACATTTAAAAGTGGCAAATAATTGTTTTAGAAATGGTCTTGGTACATCACAACGCTTCTCTGGGAGACATTGGAAGGTAGGTTTCGACTTTCAATGTTTGAAAGCCCCCTTGTTTATATATTTCCAGCGATAAATGTGATGTTTAGTTAATTTCGGGTGCTTTTATTTGATTTATAGTCATAGAATATAAATCCACCCGGCTGACATAAAGTGCCGATTGTCTAGAAAATGTGGGAGCCTTAACCTCCTACTACCCCAAGGGCCTCCGGGCCTGTTGTGGGATCACTTTACTTTACTTTACTTTTTACTAGAATATAAATCCTGCTATAGCAGTATATAGTAGTAGGATCTTTTACACTCTGGTGGACCATAGTGAATCAATGAGAGATAACGGGATTGGCAAGAATAACCTTGACTTCGGTCCACGTTCTTTATTTCTACATATATCCCCCATGTTCCTTTTGGGCGTCCCACTGCCCGAGCTCCCTGGAGAATCCATTTTAATCCCTGCCTTTCAACAGTCTCCGTTGGTTTCCGCAGATAATGTCTATCCAACTGAATTTACGCGTACCAATTTATAATTCAATTGGTTAAAACTAAGAGATGGCAATCAAAGCATTGTCCGGTGTGCCACGTCTGGAACCAGTTGAGGCTCCCTGGTAGCTAAGTGGTTATCAGTTGGGTGTTAAACCACATACCCCTCGCGTGATAGTAGCATATGGTGTTCAGCCGATAGTCGGTGTGGAATTGGCTGAAATGAGATATTACTTCTCTAGAACAGGACATCGTAAACCGCACGGCCGGACACCGACGGTCAGGAATGAGCCACACTACCCTGGTTGTAACACATCACTCATTTCAGTGGTCTGTATCCATTAGGGAAAGGGATCTGGTAAATATGTTCCGGTGTATATGATGTTCCAGTCGCGTATGTCCAACATTGCGTACAATTGGATTTGAATGATCTGAGATTAATTGTAACATATTTGTTACATTATCTTCAATTGTAGACGCAATATACGGCACTTGTGCTAGGTTATACTCAATTGGTTCATCGTCTGCCAGTCTCTGTAAATGTTTATTGCTTATTATAACTGGGCCAACGAATATTTAAAATTCTTCACAGGCATTTATTAATAAAAGTCTGTAATTTTACTTGACAGCTTTACAAGAGAGTCAAGTTTCTGGCACACAACGAAGAACTCCTTAACAATACTTTTGAAAATTCTTAATTTAGTGCTCCTTGAAATATATTTTATTTCTCCAGGAAGCGTAAAGAAGTACAAATGTTACATTTGCTCTCTTAAGATCCTCCGATGTTACACCAGTTTGAGTGATTATACTTTCTAAGTAAGTATCATCATCATCATCATCCGGTATTATGGTAGCTGCCTCCATCTTCCGGAAACCAAACGCCATTCCTCTCTGGCCATCCATTGATCTTCCTCCAATCCCCTGATATTCATAACTGCTTGTACCCTTTCTATCCAAGTTTTCTTCGGTCTTCCTCCTTTCCATTGGGATCCATTCTATAACAATTTTAGGCAATCTTTGCTCTATCATTCTTTTGACGTGGCCATACCACCGTAATATTTTCTTTTCTATAATGTCTATGATGTCCGGCTCCTCTTGTACACCCATAATTTTCCTTATTCCTTTATTTCGTATTTTATCCACTGTAGATTTTCCAGCTGATCTTCTTAAAACATTCATTCCTGTACTTAAAATTCTTTTCATTTCCCTGGTCGGAATTTGCCACACTTCATTACTATACGTTAAAATGGTGCAAGTAAGTAGATGAATTAAAATCATTAATACTTATTCTCCAACCTTAAATTATGAATAGCTCTATTTTTATTAAAAAACTTATTAAGGACATTAAACGATATTTCATTGTATGGAATGTGTTAATGAGGAAATTACATGGAGTAAAGTATTATATTCATAAAAAGATTTACTAGTGGTTATGTTTCTTGCCTCTAACCTTGAAGGTCGCGGGTTTAAACCCGGCCGGGGTTGATGGGTTTTTTAGAATGGTAAAATACAAGAAGATAATAATAATAATAATAATAATAATAATAATAATAATAATAATAATAACAATAATAGCTTTATATTTTACCTGGCAGAGTTAAGGCCTTAAGGCCTTGTCTACCACTCAACCAGGTTTAAAAAAAATACAAACAAAAAAATAGTCTTAAATCTAAATTACAATATATATATATATATATATATATATATATATATATATATATATATAAACGATTACAAGTTATGAATACAATACAATTAATATTGTAGAAGATAGTCCTCCTAGAGGGACTTTAAGCCGTGAGTCTCAAGTCTGAAGCTTTTCAGGCTCGTAAAAAATCCTTAAGCCTCAATAAAGAGGCTTCTAAGCAAAATTTACCTACATTTTTCATCCAAATCATATTTTCATTGCCTACTACTGTAGATGTCTCATTGGGTAGGTATATGGTGACCGCATACCATTCATGACATCTTTGGGAAATAAGCGTAACTAAATTAATTTGTTACAGTAACTCCTAACTAAGGAGAAGCTACGGAGCAACATTTGGCTGTTACACAATTGTACATATTGTAGATTAACAAAAAAATATATATACGTGTAGTATGTGGCGCTAATTATTATGCGCCTGTATATTTATCAGTGAATGTTATAAAATGAGAAACATTTGGTTGTAATTTTCATTTGAAGTAATTTAAATATTTACAATACACGTAATGTTTACTTAAGAGGATTCAGGACATGTTAACAAAAATAAAACTTTGGTATAAAGCAATTGGCATTACTTTCTTCAACTTGTGTGGATGTGAGGCAAGCAGTCGCCTTATAGGCCAAGGGTCTTCTAAACGTTTCCCTCCATCTAACTTGAGTTGTATCGCTATCATTAACAATAAAATGTACTTAGGTCATGCCATATGTACACTGAGCAAACATCCCTGAAAAAGTCAATATATTTAACGTTTACCTACTTCTTTTCAACATTTATTAAAATGTATCGTCCAGACATGTTTCCTTTCTAATCGCAATCAGTAGGTAATATTTCTATAAGAACAAGCAGTGTATCTGATGTATAGAAATAATACATCTTAGAACAATTGAAATCTTTGCTTTCGCTGGCTAGAAGATAACAATGCAAGGAGTCACGTGATTAGTGTGTCCCAATTCCTCAACCTCAGTTTCAGTTTTTTTAACAAGATATAAAATATGTCAAATATCAAATAACTATTCAATTACGAGGCTGAATAACTATAAATAAATACTCTAAGCTCGAACTGAAAAGTTTTCTTGCACTGGTTAGCGGGCGACTGTAGGCTAAAAGATGTCACATGGTTAGCGAGTCAAAATTCTTTATAATTAGTTTCAACTTTTGTAACCGGATATCAACATAGGCTTAAGACCTTAAATGGGTCTTATCTTCTTTTAGAATTCTTCTCAAGGTCTTTCTTTCTGAGTTCAAATCGGATCCCCAAAGCTGTTTATAATTATATACCAAGAGGACGAAGATCACTCGGCCGTCCTATGAAACGCTGGAGGGAAAATTTTCTATAGGATCGTAACAGGCCTTGGCCTAATACTTGGAAGGAAGAAGAAGAAGAAGATGTCTTTCTTTACCTGGCAATAGTATAGCATATGGCTGTAAATAAATGCTCATTAGGTGTGAAAGACGCTATGTCGGATAGGCTGACAAGGTAAGACATTGCTACTCACTTCTCAGTTGTGTTATTTCATTGGGAGTGCACCTACATGCGGATAGAAGGGGGACCGCCTTTTTACACCTAGTGAACAGTTGTTAACAGCCATGCATTAATCAATGTTTAAGGGAGTTTGTTTCTGGTTGCCGATTCCTGATCTGTGGAGAACTGCGAATTTAGGAAATATTTCCAAATGTTTTCTAGAATAATGCCAGCGAGCACCAACGAATCCTGTCAATCAAATAAGGATATTTGAGGTAACACAAACATAACGGATTGATCAATGCTGGTTCCAGAGCAGCTCTGAAGAAACCACTAATGTAACAAGTATATTTATGTTCGAAAACTCCGATTTTATGTGGGTAAATATGGAATTAATAAATAGCAATAACGTATGGGTCTACTTTAAGTTCAAACAGAATATCATCATCTACATTGCGGTATGGGCCATAAGTTCCGTTCCAGCTCTATAAAAAACTGGTCTCTCCATCTTTTTGTAGGTCTTCCTGGATTTCTTCTTCCGCGAAGATCGTAATTGCATATTGTTCTGGTAATTGATGTTTCTAGCAGATGCTGTATATGCTCCCTCCTATTAATCTGATGTCTTCTTTTTTATGTCTATAATGTTATGTATTTTTAGTTCAGTTGTAATGTCTTTACTTCTCCTTTTATCTAATAATGTCAGCTACAAAGCTCAGAAACCTCATTTCAACAGCTTCAATATTTCTAATAGGAGAAATTATAGGTACACCAAATCAATTGAAAATATCTGTGAAAGTTTGTATATAGAGTTCGCTCTCCACTCTGTGCAAGATTTTACACATAGTAGACTCATGTTTTCAGCATATATAGTACATTATCAGACATTTCACTGCTGTAAAAAAACTTGAATTACTTGAGAGTGTGTGTATGTTAGGAGTTCCCCTACACCGCGTGTTAGTTACCGGTCAACCCCACGAGAGAAGATGGGAGGGGTTGGATGATGTCACTGTGGGAGTCCCTCAACATGCCTTATATGCTATAATAATCATGTAATCCAGCAGCCTTGTGCTTTATTGTGGGGGTGGTTCCTGAAGAAGAGGGTCAGTTTGAACATGGCACAGCCGGCTAAACGTAATTATCATTGGTGAGTCAGAGCTCTCAAGGGAACAGGCCTGCATATCTGTTAGCAACACTCGCGCCTGCAGGACACTTCAGTAGCAACAAGTTTAAACTTTTTTAACAACGTACTAACATAATTAAGGGGCCAGTGACTATTATATTCATTCTTATTTCCACAACTATTACAGGTATTAAGAAAATATTAAGGGATATAAAAAGCTGGGTCTACAGAAATCACACTTTCAATTAAATAATATTATACAAAATTATAATTTCAAAATATCAATAAGTAAAACGAAAATCTTAGCTTTTAAAGGATCTGATACCATAAGTGCTAAAATAATTCTGGAGGGAAAACCCGGTGAACAAGTGAACCAATTTAAATACCTCGGTTATGAAATCTCCTATTTTAAAAATGAAGATATTTGAACAATTTTAATACATTTAATTATATATGTGGCACAATTAAGAGAATATTTTAAAATACAACAAAGAAAACAAAACTAAAATTTCATAAAGCTGTGGCAGTTCCATTATTGTTGTAGGGCTGTGAATATCGGGTTTTAACTAAAAGAGAAGAGACTATTATAGAAGCAGCTGAAATGAGATTTGTGAGAAGTATAGCTGGCTGCAAAATTCTAGAAAAAAGAACAAGTGAATATATAAGAAATGAGCTAAATATTTTTAAAATATTAAATAAGATAAAATAATTTAGGAAAAACTGGAAACAACATGTTCAAAGAATGAAAGATGAACGCATACCAAAAATTACACTTAATTACAAACCAAAAGGAGACAGGAATGTTGGTAGACCGAAAAATAGATGGATTTAACTTTTTGAATGAGAATCTATGAGACCGGAACAAGCCACATAGGCTTAATCCGTAATTATTGATGAAGAAAAAAAATGCTTATTTCCAAAATGCAACTTGCCAAATTTCATAAATTTCCTAATCTAAGGTCGGGTTGAGAAAACCAGCTATCATGGCTAAGGACACATGTCACCCCTATAATGGCTGGATAAACGTCTGTGATTAACATATAAGTATACTGGCACTATCGAACCCGCAGGTTCATGATCGCGTGGACATAACCTCCCCACACATCCCAATTCTGAGCTAATATTTTCCAATAATCCCGTGTAAAATCTACTTCCCTCGAATCATGGTTTATTCTCCCACCTCATTCTTGGACTTTCAACTGATCTACCAACAATAATCTCATACTAAACACAGGCCCACTTTAGGACTGTAGCACGTTATAAATACACAGGATTTTGCGACTTATTTTGTCGGTCTAAGTGGGCTTGTGATTATCATGTTCGTCTCTGGTTCCACGATTCGTGGAATAAAACCCGGCAGGGTTCGATTGACTTTTATAAGGCAAAAAATTCTGTCATGGCTTCCATAGGATGATATTAAAGCCGTAGTCTCATGTTGTAGATTTGCGACATTTAAGAGAACCTCAAGTATGTAATAAAAGCCCCTGAGTAACATTTTTCTAACCTTTCTCCACTTATATTTGAAATGGCAGGCCTATTTTAATCACTTATATTAATCGCAGCATTTGGAAAGTAACTATAAATCAATGCATGACATATGTATACGACACAGGAGAACATTTACCTCCAGTCAGAGCAACACCCTCGTTGCGTCGCACTAACATAGATACAGTACTGTTCTGGCTTCTTTAGCCGCTTTTGAAAGGTCAATAGTATATGGTGCGGTAAGGGGAAAGGGCGAGTTAGAGGTACTACCAGTAACTACCCTCAGTTTAGAAGACATAATAGTTACTACAGTCCAGCCGCTGAGTATCCAGCTTTGACGTTTAGGTTGTACGAAGGGTGAAGGGAGAAACTCACCCTCCCCTGTGAGACGAATATGATACGGCCCTAATAGTGATTAAGGAATATAAGAAATGAATAAATAATGAAGGAATAGAATATAGTTAAAAATAAATTAAGTTTCATGTTGGTAAATAGTTCTCACAAGAAGCGGTTGAAACCCTAAGTAAAAGAGGTCATAAACATGTAACTCCTCAAATTAGACCTGAAATGTTTAAGCTGGGTCTAGCTTCAAAACTCACGTTTGGGAGAAATGTCAAACTCCAAATTTACAATCGCGAAAAGCCCAAGCTGGCAAACACGGTCCCTAGCCGTGAGAATAAATCAAAGGTAGGTGGTGGTTTAAATAAAATAGTTACGCCCTTGGAGGACATGTGATTGAATATTCTAACCAATCAAAATCAGAGTTAGGGTATAGACCATATATGGGAATAATTGGTCCTGACTTCGATACGGAACTCATGAGGACAAAATTTAATACACTGACACTTACACTTATACTCGACACTTAGAAGGAAGAAGATCTTGAATGTATAGTAAAAAAATATCTTGTAACAACGATTATGGACTTAGGGAAAATCTCCCGAACTCATAAGTCATTTGCTAGTCCTCATTAGCGAAATATCGAAGGCCAGGGACGGAAAAGTTCTATTTTCACTGTGTAACGTGCATGTAAATTGGCAGAGGTTAATTAAATAAAATAATTCAAATAATTAGTGATTGTCTGTCCCCACGCAATTCTCCTTCCGAACCCGTTATAGATAGGAGTCTCAGCGCTCACCCTGAAACAGGAACCGACTAGCTACCGAGGAAGGGCAAGTAGCGAAATCCACAATTAAATCAAATGAAGATATACCACCAAGTGACATTTAACACCCTCCAAAATACTGCCCCACTGCCAATAAGGAAATACCGGTAGTTGTGTGCGAGTGGGCGTCCGCCATAACCAATCACTGCTCTTGACGCCGGTAGTGAGATTTGAAATTGCTGTGCGCTGTTGTTTCGGCTGTATTTCTACTAACCGCGTGGGACATAAATAATGAATATCCATATCAGCAACACTGTAATGAAACGTCAGGACCTTAGGCTGAGCGGCTGGACTGAACATGTTGCGTTTATTATATCTACTAGTTTTGTTTTAGTGAATACTTTGTTGTTTAATAAGTTTGGAGTGTTCATTATAGAATAACGTTGTTTTTATAACAATTAATTCAATTATTATTAATAATAAAATGTTGTTTGCATGGTAACTCGTTCCCCATGTTCTCTCCTGTCACGCGCCTTTGGCTTGACCAAGACGGCTTCAGTTATCAGAACTGGACTGTACTACCACGTACAGTCAGAAACAAATGGCAAATAAAGAACTTACCCAACTTACTTAGGGTAATAGCTGCTCCACACCCAGGACACAGATTGACGTGAAGCGAGTGTACGCGGGATGACATGGCATTAGTTCGCAAATCATCCACAAATAAAGCAGGTCAAAGTTCCGCTGTGTCGGATAGTATAACAATCACGATAAAACTACACATATGCTGCAGAAATAAACAACGCAGCAATATTAGCTTTATTTTGTCTGTTAATACTTAAACCGTGCAGCTTCTCTTGATATTTTAAATATGTTTTAGAGCATTTACTTTTGAAATTATATGTTGAAAAACTATTTTTAACACGGTTAATACACGCCCGCTATTTGTCTGTTTTGGAACGGAATATGTCTGAGGAAAGGCTAAATTTGGAAACAATCGTAAATTAGCATTCATCTAAGAAGTTCGAATATCATCTAGATAAAAAGTAAATTACCTTGATGAGCATAAACAATTTCCTCGAACATTTTACCCATATTTTCTTCAAAATAATTTGTTTTTGTCTAAGGTAAAATGTTTAAGTAAGTGATTTTTTAATTAACGGGCCTATTTTGAGAGGTGTTCATGTGCTATATTTAATTAGTTTCGTAGTATTTTATTTAATGGTAGTCTAACAATCATATCATTAAAAAAACTCCACGGCGCGAGAGGCCTAGAAGGCCCTTGGACTACCAGCCGGCTCGGCTCACTTCCACACGTGTTAATCACAGAGGTAGACGATCATCCAGCCTGTATAGGAGTGACATGTTTTCAGTACTTAGAGTCCTCCAGCCGCTATAACTGGTTTTATCAACCTGGAGCCGCTATTACCCAAATGCCTCACGATAATGGATGGTCACTTCTCCCATACTGGCCGGAAATCCATGATACAATTTCTTCCCCCATGGAGACCCGAACCAGCGCAAGTCTCGTAGCTCCGTGCCTTAATCACACGGCTACACGTTTGGAGTCTATATTCAAATCAGGACGTGATATAACTGACAAAAGTTTCCTAAGATAACTTTTATTTCACCCACGAGTTCTTTTTCCTGCCGAAAATCTATGACACGAACCCATGGTTTTTACTTTCCTTCCTGTGAAAACCATAACTAAGTAACTAAATTACCGGCACTATCGAACCCGTAGGTTCATAGCCATCTTGAGCCAATGTTTTGCAATCATTCCTGTATAATCTGCTTCCATCTCATCATGGTTCATATTATTCTCCCAGCTCATTATTGGTCTACCAAGTGGGTGTTTTCCCTCTGGTTTTCCTACAAGAAGCTTTCATGCACGTATGTCATTCCCCATTCGTGCCACATGTCCTGCCCATCACAGTCTACGAGACTTAACTGTTCTTATGAATATCTGGCTTCCTATAAAGACCATGTAATTTACTGTTATGTAGTCATCTCCATTCACCTCTCTGTTAATCTTTCTTTTGTCCAACATTTTCCTAAGACTTCATTCTCGAATACTCGTAATCTCCTTTCCTCCCTTAAAGTAAGAGTCCATGTTTCGCATCCATATAATATAACTGGTAGAATAATAGTTTTATATATTTTCAGTTTAACGTTTTTTTAAAGGAGTTGGGACGTCAAAAGTCCCTGCAATGCATATTAGCACGCATTTCCAGAATTGAGCCTATGTTTAATTTCTTTGCGCATCTCGTTCCTATTTGTGATTAATGTTCCTAGGTATCTGAATTCAGCCACTTCCTTTGAATTTCCCTCATTTGTCACTAACTGCCCAATTCCATTATGTAATGTATTTTTCTGTGTGACCATATATTTAGTTTTATTGATATTTACTTCCAGTCCCAATTTCTTAGTGTTACTCAATAGTGTGTGCGTGTTGGCCTTTAGCATCTCTTCGCCATCGCCAAATAGTACTACATCATCTACATAAACTAACAGCTCATTAATTCCATTGAATTTTAGGCCTTCTTCTTCCTAAGAAAGCCATACTGAAGACTTTATATTCTTAAAAATCTCCACGCTGCGCTGGCTGATTTAAACCCGCGGACCTCTGAAAATGTAACCAGCATGGTAACTACAAAAAACGGAAATGTTTTGAATGTAAGTATGGCGTTCGTTATAGCATATAATTGAAAACTGTAAGTCAGATATCATAATATTTGTTTTATAAAGAATGTATTAAAAGCTTGAAAACTGACTTCCCTTAATTACATGAATAAGAAGTTTAAAAGTTAGGAAAATATAATATGCATGAAAAGTTTTTCACTATAATAAATCATTTTGCTAATATATTGTGTTACAAGTAAATTACAGTTCAGAGATTTAACGTGATGTTTAAATAAGCGTGTTTAAATTACAGCAGCAATAAAACATGTTACTTTGTTTGTTGAGTCATGCAATGAGACTTCTCTACACAAAAGAGTCGTTAAGCAAATAGTTAACATACATCAAATGGCTGGAAATACACATATTTTTTTAAAATGCATTAATGATTTTCTCCTTACTAGAATGTTTTTACATTATATCGTAATATACTCGTATTTTCCTCCTCAAGTTGAATTTGCTGAGGCATCAAGCTATAAATTTGTTAGGGATGAGAATATTATATTTCTATAACTTGCAGATTAATTGAGGCAGATGTAATATTTGATAATGAGATATTTATACAGTGTGTCCTATTGAATCACTACACAATTCAACCTGAATATCTCGTAAACTAATAACGACAGAACAACCGGACTTAGATTTAATGTTAGAAAAATCATCAACTTTCAACAGTTTTCCACGCGTGCCCCTCTGATGCTCCTAATAATATTAAGACAATATTCTATCTCCCCCATATGTTCCGTGGCATTATAGGAGTAATGGGACAACAAGCATCTCTTATTCGCTTTCGGAGGCCAGCCAGACCCTATATTTTTTACTACTTAAATATTTTTACTAAATTATAAGGGATGTATAAAAAGTTCGATAAACAATGCCTTTTACGTATCCCTACAGAAATAAATCTTCATCATCATCAACATAGTACATTCACGAATTTAGGTCATTTGTTGGCCTGTTTCGGCCTCAAGAGAAACACCATCCAGAAGTCTTTTGAGTGGACATCCTGGTCTTCTTCTTCCTGCAGGTTGACAGCTTAACATTCTGTGATCTCCGATTCGATTAACATGTTGCATCCATCTTGACTTATAATCACAAATATTGTTTTATAAAGGTTCCATGTGTAATTGTTCTAAGAGGTCTTAATTTTTTGTGATCTACTAGTGTTCATCCTGTAGTCCTCCGAAGGTATCTCATTTCAGCAGATCTAATTATCTGTCTATCCTTCTGTTTCAAACGTCCATACTTCGCTACCATACAAAAAGAGTTGGAAGAGCCAGTGTTTTATACACTTTTAGTGTTGAATGTTTTTGGACTAACTGTGGCTTGAAGATAGAATGTATTAACCATAAAATTCTTAAAAATTTAGATATTTTTGCATATACATCATTTCCTTCTTCATATGGGACATTGCATCCCAGATATGTAAAATTATTCACCTGCTCCAAAAATTTTATTGTCAAGTACAATTTAATTCTGACAGGATCTACACCTTGAAATGCCATAATTTTTGGTTTTCTCTGTAGATATCTTCAATCCATATTTTTCTGTAATTTTGTTAAGTTCATACAGACCTTTCTGCAGATTATCTTCTTAATTTTCAATTATTATTTGGTCATCTGCAAACAATAGGATATAAATGAATCTAAGGGTGTTAAATCTGGAGACCTTGGAGGCCATTCAGTAAGACTTTATCTTCTGATCCACTCATTTAGAAAGTGCTTGTTGAAGTAGTCTTGAATTTCATTGGTGGAATGTGGAGGGGCTCCATCTTGCTGGAAGAAGAGATCAGCCGGTATTTACGGAACTGCAAAGTTCTCCAGCATATCTAAGTATCGTGTTCCTACCACTGTACTTTCAGCAAAGAAGAAAGGTTCGATCACTGTATCACAAATCAAAACACATCACACGTTAAATTTGGCGCTATTACGTTCATATTCCATTACGACACGTGGATTTTCTTCTTTCCATATTCTACAGTTATGATGGTGAACCTTACCACGCGTGCGAAGACGAAACGATGGAGAATTCAGCTCACATGTAGAAGACAAGACTGAAAATCTGATCACTGATAGTATTTGATGATGATGACAATTTTTGTCACGTAAAACATATTACAAGATAATTAGATAAGTAAAATATGAAGGTAATAATAGATTTTGTATTACGAGTGGACCTTCGATTTATTATTGCAATATTATATAATCATTATTAATATCAATTTAATTGCTTACTTATTTCCATCAAAATAAAAGTAACTTAAAGATAATAATTCAATTTTTACAGCACTAGACAAAATACTACTTTTTGCTACAGGTTCCAATACCTGCACAACTGCTCGATCAAACATTAGTAGATATCTAGGACCCAAATTACACAATTCATTCATTGTATACTATCCAGAGCTGAACAAACTAAAAACAGAGAGATCTACGAAAGCAAAAAATTAATAGGCCTACATATTTCTAAATAAAAATAAGTGGTGACCTATTTTGGTTTAAGTTATTTCCTAAGCATTTAATTACTTTCTTCAGTTTGGTTTTAATATATCCATTCTCCTTTCCATTAACTCTTTGTGCGAGAGTGTGTTATATATATTTTTTAAACTTCTTCCTAAATTTTTGGTTTATATTATTCTCTAATGTCTTCAATTATCTTCTACAGTATGATGTTAATCTATTCTGTATTGTTTTGTTTATTGTATTCTCCCTAGTATTGTATTTTAATAGTTTATGTACCAGAATTGATTTTATAACTTGAAATTGGTTCCCAAATTAGTATTTTTTTTTTCTTTCCATCTATCTTAATTAAAACTTTATGTATATATATATATATATATGTATATATATGTATATATATATATATATATATATATATATGTATATATATATATATTACTTACATCCAAATTAACTGTTGTCTTAAGTTCTACACAATGTAAATATTAACTCCATAACACTGTATTCAGTCTGGTCTTGAGAATGACAGCTTGGCTGTAGAAACGTGTTGACCATTTTAAAACATTAATTGGTGAATTGGGCATATTGACTCTATATAGATTTTAATATTTTTTTCACCAAGAAGATCATTTGTGTATTAAATACTGCATACAGCATTTTGTACATACGTATAAATATTCATCTAGGAAGATTTTTCTACTTAATTTTATTTTGTTCCGTGTTTTGTTAGTCTTAGCTAATATTAGACCACATCCGCATTGCATTTTCTACATTTTACAAATATTTTTTGCCGATAGTGCGTTCTGTCGTACATACAGCAATGGCGATCATGATTGGAAGTTCAACCTCATATATTTCGGGGTTGCCAATCTAAATAACTATACTGTAATAAAATAAATATAGGGCCTGATTTGCGCCGACTCCTGGACCGGGTGACCCAAGGACAATCTGTGAGGTCATCAGGAGTTGAGCAACCTGACTACTAATGCTCAGGCTGGACCCACTTCAGCAACAAAACACGTCCTCAGCTGGTGCACTGTGGGAATAGTCGGTGGATCTGTTTTACAGTCCTCCCGGCTAAGTCCAAGGGACTCGTGAACCATTAGTGGGGTCGGCAGGAGATGAGCGCCCTGTCGTACTATTCGCTTACCTGTGGGAGCTTACGAGCTCCTAGTCGGCCCATAACGGCAGCAGGACACGTCCCTGGGGGGCGGGACCAGAGCATGGCTCGGACCAGCACAGCGGGGAGCAACTGTGCTGGCTCCCGGCTCAGCCTACGGGCTCGTGGACCAACTATGGGGTTCGTCAGGAGATGAGTACCTGGATGTACTATAATCTCGCACTGTGGGGCTTGAGGATTCAAGCCCTAGCCGGTCTCACAACGGCTGCAGGATGCGTCCCTGGAGGCAGAACAGGGAAACGGTCGGTGGATCTGCGACAGCAGTCCTCCCGGCTAGGCTCGAGGAGCCCGTGGACCAACAGTGGGGTCATTAGGAATAAGCGACCTGATGTACTATGTAGCTCAGCAATTTCCCCTGAAGTTTCGACTCCGACACCTTCTCCCTGAGGTGTTGGTTTTATTGCCTGTGAACTTGAATGTGATCGCGAAGTAGAAAAGGGAGGACAAGAATTCTGGGACTTGGGAGTAGGGCCTTCTGGCCGAGGTATCCCAAGGGGTGGTGGAAATGGGTCCAGATGTAATATTACATAGTACGAAACGCGTGTGGGAAATAAAACCAGTGCCCTCTATGTATATTACATACAATGTATAGGCCTATACAAAAAATATCCAACAGGTAGTGTTAATATACATTATATGAAACAAATGACTATATTTTAAGTGAACTGGACTTTATTTGAAACAATATAAAACAATAAATATGTACTTGCCGTCATTTTATAACTAATTGGTCTCATGGCATCCTTTAATTTCAACTAATAAACATTACCCACACTGTTAACGTTAGTCAATTGCTTATAATGAACTTAATATTTCCAACAAAAATGTTAGTATTTTACCATTATTTACTACTTTCGAAACACAATCGCACAAAAAAATAATGTAAAACGCACGTTTGTGAAGTGTTTTACAGAATCTCGGAAATTAAAAACCTCGCTGTCGCTCGATTTTGAAAATTTTCTTCACTTCTGTAAAAACCACTTCCCAACCTCGCATCGTAATATACTACTTTGCACGATAGTGCGTTCAGTCGTACTTACAGGAATGGCGACCATGATTGAAAGTTCAATTTCCTAAATTTCGGAGTTGCCAACCTATACATAAATATACTGTAATAATATAAATAAATATAAATAAAGCCTGATATGTCCCTTTAGGGCAAAAGGCCTCCCTGTACAGGGGTTAAGCTCTATTTGAGAGTGTCACCCGGTGAGCTACTCCATGGTGAGAAGTTGACTTGGATGTAGCACTTGGTTTGTATACACTGTCTGTTCTGTGATTAGTTAATACACAGTTGGCTCTCCATCGTTCTCCAGCTTTTCCTGCATCTGGCGACTCTGGACCATTGCGCCCCTGCTCGTTCTTTGAAGATGTCAGCCCATCGTCGTCTTGGTCTTCCGCGCTGTCTCTTGCCTGTGTACGGGTCCCACATGGTTGTTTTTATTGTCCACCGGTCGTCCTGTATTCTTGCGACGTGGCCTCCCCACTTCCATTTTTTCCTGATGGCTTGTTGTGCGGGATCAGTTGTTGAGGATATCGCTTGAAGTGTTGTATTCGAGATTCTGTCCTTCAGAGTTATGCCTAAGATTTTCCTCTCCATTTTCCTTTGGCATGCTTGGAGTGTGTACTTCAGTTTGGCAGTAAGATTCCAAGTTTGGCAGCCATATAACAGTGTTGGAAGAACACAGATTTGTAGTGTTTCCATTTTGAGTTTCCGGTTGAGTGACTTGTCCAGCAGTATACATTTCAGTGACCAGAACGTCTTCCAGGCGAGAGCTATTCTTCTGCTTATTTCCTTCTCTACTTTCTGATGGAAGGAGAGTAGTTGTCCTAAGTATATGTACTCGCTTACATATTGAAGATCCATTCCATCGACTTTGATTGGGTTTTCCGGACCATTAGACATAATTTGTGTCTTGTTTTGTTCATCGAAAGGCCTGCAGTTTTGCTAGTTTCTGAGAGCTCTTGTAGCATTGATTGGAGTTGTTTAGGGCAGGAAGTAAAACCACAGTCCTTTATGTATATTACGTAAATGTATATAGAAAAATATACCCCAAATGTAGTGTTAATATTATTACACGAAACAAACATTGCATTTTAAATGAACTCAACTATATTTGAAACAATATTCAAAGTCGACTTAACAAGATACTCCAGCCACTTTCTGAAAGAAATGTATGTTTTTTTTTTCTTATTTGGATTTAGATTTCTCTGGCACTAAAGAAACACCCCCAAGTTCGCGCATTACTTCACTTGTTCAATTTCGTCATTTTGATTATCATATTTCATACTTGCCGCCATTTTTATGCCTGATTGGTGTCACGGTCTGATGTAGTATCAACTAAATTATTTTCGGAGTTGAACCAGACTGTTAACGCCGGTCAGTTGTTTATAATGAACGCAAAATATTTCCAACAATATTGTTATTATTTTAGTATTATTTATTATTTTGAAAAAAAAAACATCGTCCAAAACATAATGTACAACACACGTTTGTGTGAAGTGTTTTTATACAATGTCGGAAATTAAAAACCTAGCTACTGCTCGGTTTTTTATCATTTCCCTCACTTCCTAACTTCGCATTGTAATATACCATTTAAATTATAGGAATAACGTATTTTTGCTTGATTTTATTATTTGCTAGTTGAGTAGAAGAGATGGCCTTAATGAACCTTATATTTGCCAGTTTAGATGTATTATCATAAGTAATGCCACGAGTGATTTCCAAATTATCGATAAATTCACGACTCACGAAGTGAGGAGTGAATTTATCTAGAGAATTTGGAAATCAAGAGTGGCATTTGTTAGGACTATTTAACGAATAAAATTAAGCTGTTTACTCACAAATCATTATTTAACTATAGTTATTTTAAAATATTATATATTTAATGTAAACGGCGATGTTTGAAAACAAATGAGAAACGATAGGTACGCTTCTACTGCTTCTTTTGTTTATCACTGCAACCAGATCATACTATTTATTGCCAATGAAACGCAATATTGTAAGAATGCTCTCTAGTGGAGAAAAAATGAAACACATCAATCTGTATATTAATTCATTTTTGATGTCGTATGATGTAAATATGACAATTATATTTTTCTCGATTCTTACCTGGGAAAAAATACATTTAAGAAAGTGCAAACAGTGGTTTCTTTTTTTTGGTGGTATAATCAATTGCTACAAATGTTGACATGTAAGCACTATTATATACAATCTGGTAGCCGTATTTGTTATAAGGCTCAGTCACTGCAAAATAACGGTCAGACCTGTTCAGAATATTAAAAAGGCGGAGCTTTGTTTAATATATGATAATCCTAACACTGATAAAATTTTCGTGAAACACGACTCTGATTGGTTGTAAAACAGAAATCATTGAAACGTGATTGGTCATTGACTCCCATTTGGGGCATGAGTTAAATAGGGTCATCTACAATCTACATCTACTTCAACATCATCATCAACCTAACCCATCAACATCATCGAAAATCATCGACATCATAATCATCATCGACATCATAATCATCAGCAACCATCATAATCATCAGCAACATCATAATCATCAGCAACATCATAATCATCCAGAAACATCATAATCATCAGCACAACATCATAATCATCAGCAACATCATAATCATCAGCAACTCATAATCATCAGCAACATCATAATCATCAGCAACATCATAATCATCAGCAACATCATAATCATCAGCAACATCATAATCATCAGCAACATCATAATCATCAGCAACATCATAATAATCAGCAACATCATAATCATCAGCAACATCATAATCATCAGCAACATCATAATCATCAGCAACATCATAATCATCAGCAACATCATAATCATCAGCAACATCATAATCATCAGCAACATCATAATCATCAGCAACATCATAATCATCAGCAACATCATAATCATCAGCAACATCATAATCATCAGCAACATCATAATCATCAGCAACATCATAATCATCAGCAACATCATAATCATCAGCAACATCATAACCATCAGCAACATCATAACCATCAGCAACATCATAACCATCAGCAACATCATAACCATCAGCAACATCATAACCATCAGCAACATCATAACCATCAGCAACATCATAACCATCAGCAACATCATAACCATCAGCAACATCATAACCATCAGCAACATCATAACCATCAGCAACATCATAATCATCAGCAACATCATAATCATCAGCAACATCATAATCATCAGCAACATCATAATCATCAGCAACATCATAATCATCAGCAACATCATAATCATCAGCAACATCATAATCATCAGCAACATCAACATCAGCAACATCAACATCAGCAACATCAACATCAGCAACATCATCATCATAAACATCATCAACATCAACATTATTATTATTATTATTATTATTATTATTATTATTATTATTATTATTATTATTATATAACTGAACTGCACCCAAGGACAAGCCCTTGTTTTTTTAGGTTTCAATACTATGTACAAAATTTAAATGTAATAAAATGTATTCTTATTTAGTTTCAGAATGATTTAGGGATAAAACTAACAAGTGTACCATAACTTAGAAATCGTTTCTTTTTCTAGTCAGTTCAGAGAGATTTCACTCTATTTTTAGGTATGAGGAAACAATTATAATATCATATTGAGGTAAGTGAATTGTTCTAAAAATGTTAATGACAATAGTAGATACTCCCATGTGCGGTGACAGTAAATTTTATAATATATTTAAACACTAGCGGTGTTCCCTCGTGAATTTTACAGCAGGAGGCTAACATAGAGTATTTATGGCACGCTGTGGGGATTATTTCTCTGTTATCCTCCGCATACAATTCAATTACAATGTATTTCCAGGAATTGCTTTATATAGATTGTCATGTTCATTTTGCCATTGACTCATTCCAATAGCATAAGTAACTGAGAATTCTATAGAATGCATTACACTAGCATTATACACGTCTAGTATTGATGTTATGCTTCAAATTAATCATATTTAAAGTAAGAGCATAATAATTTATAAGCTTATATAATTATCCAAAGTGGATTAAGTAGGTCTGGATTCAAGGTGTCTTTTTATGAGCTGGAAAACCCGTGAACATACAAAATAAATATGAATGGCACATTAAATTAAATTACATGATGCATGCCAATTGACAATTGTCATAACTAAATAATAATAATAATAATAATAATCATAATAATCTTCTTCCTTCCAAGTATTAGGCCAAGGCCTGTTACGATCCTATAGAAAATTTTCCCTCCAGCGTTTCATAGGACGGCCCAGTGATCTTCGTCCTCTTGGTATACAATTATATATTGTTTAATATATTCCAAATTGGTGTAGTCTTCAATTCTTTTAAGATATCGGTGTTCCTTTTCCGATCCCATCTGGTGTAAACCCGCTGTTCTGCGCATGAATCTCATAATAATAATAATAATAATAATAATAATAATAATAATAATAATAATAATAATAAAATATAATATAATAATAATCAAAATAATATAATAATAATATCAAAATAATAATAATAATAATTAATCAAAAATAATAATAATAATAATAAACAAAATATAATAATAATAATCAAAAAAATAATAATAATAATCAAAATAATAATTAATAATAATCAAATAATAATAATAATAATATCAAAATAATAATAATAATAATCAAAATAATAATCAAAATAATAATAATCAAAATAATAATCAAAATAATAATAATCAAAATAATAATCAAAATAATAATAATAATAATAATAATAATAATCAAAATAATAATAATAATATTAATATTTTTTCAATGTATTCATCCATAGTAATTTTGCCCAAAGGCAGTTCTTTCACTGCAATAATAGCATTTTCATGCTATGCTTTCCAGCTTTGCTAGGGAATTGTAGGTGTGGTAGCTTCCTGTTGCTTTCCACACCGGTGAAGGATGATGATGATAATGATGATGGCCATATGAATTCGGGGACCGTTTGGCAGAGACCCAAACAAAGTTTATTTTGCAACCAATTTTCATCAATAAATTATACACCCGAGGAAGCCCATATCCTCCTAACTTTAAAAGAATTCCAGCTAAAATCATTGAACCTCTCACCGGCGCCTCAACACCTTAAAGTTTTCCTAACATTTGTCTTACAGGTGAAGAAAAGCCCCGATAAAAATCTCACCCAGAAAATTGTCCCGACTGTGGGATCGAACCCGGGCCCGCTGCGTGACAAGGCAGCACGCTACCTCGGGATTATCTTCGTCCATTGCTGTGTTCCCTTAAAAATGTTCATCTATTGTCAATTTTCTAATTTAGTGCGTATATTCTGGGGCGGCTCGGTGGCGCAAGCGATTAGACACTTGCCTCTCACCGCTGGGGTCCCGGAGATCGAGTCTCGGTGACTCCATGTGAATTTCGTGGTGGACGAAACGGAGCTTGGGCAGGTTTTTACTCGGGGTTTCTCCCGTTTTCCCTTGCCACAAATTTAATTCCTCCACTTCTCCATACTCATTTCATCCATTTCGTTTCATTTCATTCATACGCCCCATTGACGGTACGTCAGGACAGGTCGGCGGCACCCTTGTCGTTCACAGACCTCTATGAATATAGGGCCTTCATCTCATCTCATTCCTCGACGCGATCTTGTGTGGATACGATTTGAGGATATTTACATATATTTACTGTTTATATTCTATGATTCACGTTTATTAATTTAATTGGCAGTCTTCATCATCTCTCCGATCTTTAGTGTGTAGAGTTATTAATATGTCTTCTCTTGATAATAGCAAATAATAATAATAATAATAATAATAATAATAATAATAATAACAATAATAATAATAAATACTATACGTAGGTCTTATCATAACATAGTGACACAATGTGAACGATATGATACTTTATTTTATTATAAGTAATGCCACGAGTGATTTCCAATTTTTTCTCGAGGATATGGAAATCAAGAGGGGCATTTTTAGGACTACTTAACGAATAAAATTAAGCTGTTCAGTCAAAAGTCATTTTATAAATATAGTTACCGGTATTATAAAATATTTATATATTTAATGTAAACGGCGATGTTTGAAAACAAATCAGACGTGTGTTATGTTTCATTTGTTTATTCACTGCAACTTGATCATATTATTTATTGTCGAATAGGATCGAAATATCTTGAGAATGCACCCTAGTGGAGAAATAATGAAACACATCAACCTGTATATTATAATCGACATTATATGTTACAAATTTACTTTGTTAGTTAACAACTCAGTAAAATCAAGGAATATTTTCATAATTTGCTACTTTCGATGTATTTGTTGGAGAAAAAAAATATCTGAGCTGTTCATGATATTATAAAGGAGGAGCTTTCTTTAACACAAATACAGGAGCTGATAAAGAGAAATCGATAATGAGCGAGGTGAAACACAACTGTCATTGGTTGTAAAACGAAATTAATTGTAACGTGATGGGTCATTGACTACCATTTGGGACACGAGTCAAATAGTCTTCATAACTAGATTTTTACTTCGGATTTATCGTTGATTGTGGTGTACAGAAGATTATGATAAATTAGATGATAATGATAATAATTATTATTGTTAGGCTTATTAATAAGATATACGAAAGAATGAGATATTAGTTTTCAAAAAACTTAAAATTGGATTAAGAAATTCAAATAATTAAAATCTTCTTGTAACTTGTAAACCCATGTTTCCCTTAACGGAGATTTAGGCTCTCTCCCCTACAGGGAAGAATTTGAACCATACGAATTTAGTTACACTTGTTTTCGTGTAGATGTCATTTGAGTGGTCGATTTTAGATATTACAGTATCACTTTATTTTTAACAATTATTTGTAAACGTGGATTTATTTATTTGGATTTTATTATCAGTTTTTTTATATAATAAGCACATACAGTACGATGGCTGTGTTCACACTCTACGGAGGCAGTTCATTTTTGTAGCTTAATACACTGGTCAACATGACTTTTGCTCATGAGTACCAAAAGTTGTACTTACTGCAATTTTTTATCGTGTTTTCAAATATGTACTCGGAATTTCTCCATCATCCACAGTCTTTTTATAATCAATTTCAATTAATTGGATTTAAATAATTATTTTCTGCTTAACAAACATTAAAGCGATTACGTCAAAATCAAAACATACAGTGGTGTACCCTGACTTGCAATCTGCAATGAGACCAGTTCCACACTACAAAGAATTGTCCATACCAAAGCCTCCAGAACATGTGACATCAGATGAAGAGAGCTCAGATTCTGATTGAAGTAAAGAAAAAGAAGAAGCAGATTTTGGTGATACAACTTTTGAACAAAGCTGTTCATTTGAGCCTCATTTATTGACTGAAGAAGATCTTAACGATCTCATACGAGATTTAAAGATATCCAAAAACAGTCTGAAATGCTTGGTTTCCGGCTTCAAGAATGGAATCTTCTTCAAACTTTGCGTGATGGAGAAAAACGGATATTATATTTGAATTCAGGAGGAAAAATACTATCAGAATCACATATTTTTCTTTCTGAGACAAAAACAAAAGTTTATTTTTTGTTGCTCAGTTATATTTTTCTCTAGGAAGGAAGAAAATATAGCAAGAAACAATCATTCGATTCTCCAGAATAAGTGGAGAAATAAGCTTTGATATATTAGTATATCCTGACCTAGAGCATTTTGCGAAGGATTGGAGGTGTTCTGGACCATATCATGTTTTTTCTGAGAAAATTTGCTAATTCACTTACCGCATCTCCTCCTGTGTTTCTCCAGTGTCTGCCTGAGTGCGTGCAGAGAGAGCTTGCTAAATGTCACACTTAGCTAATAGCATTAAATGCATTATTCTCTCGCACATCAATACATGTCCACTAATGCGATATCATATACAATTCTTATAAGCCCTGTATTCTACGTTCTAAAGCAGAGATTGTAAAATTAAGTTTTAATCACTTTAGTAAAGTCGAAATAAATTCAAAATTTGTAATACTGTATATGAAAATCGAGAACTGCCTCTAGGGAGGAAGAAAACAATTTGTCATAAGTAATGCCACGAGTGATTTCCAACTTATCTAAAGAATATGCAAATCAAGAGTGGCATTTGTTAGGACTATTTAACGAATAAAATTGAGCTGTTTACTCATAAATCACCATTTAAATATATTCACCGATATTTTAAAATATTTATATATTTAATGTAAACGGTGATGTTGGAAAATAAGTCAGAAATGTGTGGTTATGTTTATTCACTGCAACTTGATCATATTATTTATTGCCAAATATTATCGCAATCAGCAATAACCCACTATGAACGCAATATTGTAAGAATGTACCCAGTGGAGAAAAAATGATACACATCAAACTATATATTTAACCAACATTATAGGTTATTAATTTTTTTAGGAAACGACTCAGCAAAATCATTATTTAAAAACACAATTATTGAACACACAGATGTCAAAAGTGTAGTTCGAAAGAATCTGTTCAGTATTTTCTACATTCATTGTATTAGCTGGAGGATCAGTCACCGCATAATAATGCTCTAACCTGTTAAGAATATTATAAAGGAGCAGCTTTCTTTACCACAAAAGCAGGAGCTGGTAAAGAGAATTCGATGAAGAATGGGTGAAATACGAGTGTCATTGGTTGTAAAATAAAATTAATTGAAATGTGATTTTTCGTTGACTCCCATTTGGGGATGAGTTAAACAGTCAGAGTAATGTTTTATTTAACCCGGCACAGTTAAGTCCATACCATTTTCTATTCCACTCAACCATCGAATAATAGAACAATATAAAGTTTCATATCTATCTATATATATATATATATATATATATATATATATATATATATATATATAAATGAGTGTTTGTCTGTCTTCCTTTATGGACTCAAAAAACTATTTTGACCGATTTTGTTGTTTTCTTTTCATTATTTGGAGAACATTTCTAGAACAATTAAGGTATATAACATATTACCCTATGTACTATAGGGCTGGAACTAAAATAAAAAAGTCGGTAGCTTTTATGGACGTTTAAATGGCTTACGCTGCCTAAACCATAACAAATATACCAAATTAAAGTGCACAGAATTGAATATCTAAAAAAAAAAAATTATAAAAAAGTCCACGACAGCATATATCCATCTTTTATGTATAACTCACAATAACCATTCTTATCTTTCAGCTCATTAATGCCAAGAAGATCGGGATGAGTAGATTCCCGGGCAAGCGTATAGTAGCACGGTGGGTGTTCTTTTACGGATAAGTCACAATTATCATTTTTTGTATTTCAGCTCATTTATACCAAGAAGATCGAGATAAGCAGATTCCCAGGCAACGCCGGGTAATCAGCACGGGATATGTAAAATTAATTAGAACACAAATTTACAATTATTTTTGTTTTAACTTATCCAACTAAATATAAAAACACATTTCATTTATTTAGGCGTAGGAGCGCATGCCGG
The DNA here is from genome assembly GCA_030220185.1 of Diploptera punctata. Lineage (NCBI taxonomy): Eukaryota > Metazoa > Arthropoda > Insecta > Blattodea > Blaberidae > Diploptera > Diploptera punctata. The sequence continues at coordinate 13,615 of JASPKZ010009447.1, read as the reverse complement.
ATATTAGTACTTAACATAGTTTAAAATACATTAGACCTATATAAGTATAGCCTAAAAATGCATAATGGTGGTATAGTCTAATATTAATGTTATCGTCTCATCAAATATTTAGTTCAGACCTTTCAATGTTACACGAGGGTTATAGAGAGTTTGTTCCTCTCTACAGCACAATTTGTATATGGTATATTTTTTTTAAATACCGGAAACAAACAATTTCAGAAGAAAGTGGACCCGGCGCTTCAGTTACTGTTCTTACGGAAGAAAACAACAACATCGCTACTGTCATTGGGAGAGAGCATCAATGAATAACCTTAAGATCACTTTCTGACATCTTAAAAATTTCACTGGGTGCCACTCAAACGTTGATGACAGAGAACAGATTGGATACTGCACCATGATAATACGAGGCCGCATATCACAAATTATATCGCTGAATATCTCCATTATTCGCTTCTAATTACTCGTTGGAGTTCAGAATTCCTAAAAAGTTAGACTTATACGAATACGTCTAAATGGCACAAAGAGTAGGGTGCGTGTAGGCAAACAGTTTTCGGACACTTTTGAAATCCAGAATGGGTTGAAGCAAGGAGATGCACTATCTCCTCTACTATTTAATTTTGTACTAGAGCATGCCATTAAATCTTTAGAAAATGAGGAAGGCTTACAACTCAATGGTATTAATAAGCTGTTAGTTTATGCTGATGATGTAGTAGTGTTGGCCGATAGCGAGGAGATACTAAAGAACAACACGCACACACTATTGAGTAACACTAAGAAATTGGGACTGGAAGTAAATATCAATAAAACTAAATATATGGTCACACGTAGAAATTCATTAAATAATGGAAATGGACAGCTAGTGACAAATGAGGGAAGTTTTGAGGAAGTGGCTGAATTCAAATATCTAGGAACAATAATCACAAATAGGAAGAGATGCACAAAGAAATTAAACACAGGCTCAATTCTGGAAATGCGTGCTATTATGCACTGCAGAGACTCTTGATGTCCCAACTCCTTTCAAAAAATGTTAAACTGAAAATAAATAAAACTATTATTCTACCAGTTATATTATATGGGTGCGAAACATGGACTCTTACTTTAAGGGAGGAAAGGAGATTACAAGTATTTGAGATTAAAGTACTTAGGAAAATATTTGGACTAAAGAGAGATGAACAGACAGGTGAATGGAGAAGACTACCGAACAATGAACTGCATGGTCTTTATGGGAAGCCAGATATAATAAGAACAGTTAAGTCTCGTAGACTACGATGGGCAGGACATGTTGCACGTATGGGGAATGAAAGACTTGCATGGAAGCTCCTTGTAGGAAAGCCAGAGGGAAAACACACAGTTGATAGACTAAGAATGAGGTGGGAGGATAACATTAACTATGATTTGAGGGAAGTAGATTATACAGGGAATGATTGGAAAGCATTAGCTCAGTTTAGGGATGTATGGAGAGCTTATGTCCGCGCGGCTTGCTTTCAAGTCTCCAAAGATTCAAAACCGGAAGGATATACACGTTGACAACCAAGCAATACTCAAGGACAATAAATGGCGGAAATGGCCCTCTATCACCACTTCTATTTAATGTATACATTAATGCTATCATCAGACACTGGATATTGACAGTTCATGGTAATATTCCTCTCTCAAGACACACAATTTTAGACACACTCTTATATGCAGATGATCAGGCTCTTGTCGGCAATAATGAAGATGAATTACAATATTCCACTCATCATGTTAATATAATAGCCCAACGATTTAACATGCAAATATCAACAACAAAATCTAAAGTTATGGCCTTTCAAGGGAAATTCCCAGTAAGAAGTAAAATTTGTATTCAGAATTCAATATTAGAGCAAGTTAATTCATTTAAATACTTAGGATATAATCTAACTTATAATGAGGAATGTGATATATCCTTTAAAATACAAAACATAATAAAGCTTTAAGAATTATCAACCAAGTTTTTAAACCATCAAAGTGCAGAGACACACAAGAATGAAAATCTATAAAATTCTCGCTAGACCCATAATTTGTTATGTCAGTGAAGCTTGGACCATCAGAACTCCGGATGATCGTCATATTACAGCCATGGAGATGAAATTTCTGCGACGAACTGCAGGTTATAGCCTTCTAGACCACCAAAGAAATTCAACAATAGCCAGAGAGTTAAACATCGTACCTATATCTGAATACCTCCAAGAATATAGAAACAATTGGCTAGCCCATATTCAGCGCATGGATCGTCACAGAATACCAAAACAAATTCTTCACTACATTCATCGAGGCACAAGATCTGTGGGTCGAGCTTTTCGGAGATGGCGGGAGACCGTAACGGGCCACTGGGCCTAATACTTGAAAGGACGATGATGATGATGATGATGTCCGCGCGGTCATGAACCTACGGGTTCGATAGTGCCAGTAAGTAAGTAAGTAATTACTCACATATTTAATATACAAGCATTTCTTCGAAAACAAACCATTATAACTATATATTATCCGCATTTAGAGTGTTCCTAACATAAACAAGCGCCAATTATATCCTTCCGCCATTCACGTCACAATTTCTGTTACATTGACAGGGAGCACGTGTGAAGTATATAAGATATGTGATCGTTGAATGGGGTAAATTACAAGAAAGCTGGTGAGGGTTTTCACTGAATTTGTGAAATACATTTAAAATAACTTTTTTTTACCACTAGCCAGTCAAAGATGTCATTTGAGTGGTCCGTGGTCAGCGTTCTGCCTCATACTGACATCTAGGAAACCAAGGTAGTACTAGCACGGGAAAATTCGATAAAATTTTGCTTAGAGGCCTTTTCATTCAGGATTAAGGATCTTTTACGAACCTGAAAATCTTCAGACTCGGGACCCACGGCTTAAATTCCCTCCCGGAGGACTAGCTCCTTGGATTTTTCAATCCTAAAAATTCCATAGACCCCGGCCGGGTTTGAACCCGCGACCCTCGGGACCAGAGGCAAGGAGCATAACCACTTGTTCACCGCGGCCGATATAAACAAATTATGAAAATTAAAATCTAGCTGTACGAGTCAAATGGAAGGAAGTGCGTGAGACGACCAAAATTGATCTAAGACTGTCATATTATGAAGTACGAGGGGAAAAATTATCATGTTTCATTGGGTAAGAAGACGTTATGACAGAATAAATATAAATATTATATTACTATTATTATTATTACTATTACATTATTAATATTATATTTATTTTATGAATATTATTATTATTATTATTATTATATCCAGGTAAATAACATGGAATTTTATATTAAAGGAACTGCGAATAAATTACAGGTCGCGTAAGATCCAATGACAATTATTATTATTATTATTATTATTATTATTATTATTATTATTATTATTATTATATCCAGGTAAAGAGCATGGAATTTTATATTAAAGGAACTGCGAATAAATTACAGGTCGCGTAAGATCCAATGACAATTATTATTGTTATTATTATTATCATTATCATTATCACTATTATTATTATCGTTATTGTTATTATTATTATTATTATTATTATCATCATCATCATCATCATTTCCAGGTAAGAACATGGAATTTTATATTAAAGGAACTGTGAATAAATTACAGGACGCAAAAGATCCAATGAAAAAGTGTATGCGTAAAACAAATATAAATTAGTACAGCTTGTAAAGGCCTTTTACGAGTCATGAATATTCACAACAAAAGATGAATATAAAATTCAGTTAGCTGAAATGAGATATTTAGAAGAAAGTAAAGGGATGTATTAAAAGCGATTAATAATAAATAACAGTCCTATAGAGATGAACGTAATGTATTTTCAATTTCACAAGAAAATATTCGTGAGAATTCATAACGTTTAAATATTCTTATTGGAAAATTCCGCACCAAATATATGTTTGTAAATAAATAATTTTATATTTTTAATTAGAGATTAATTCAATGAAAAAATTCACATACATGGAAATTAAAGTTTTTTCCTTGTTTCCCAAAGTGGTATATGGATTATTATTATAAAAGTCAAGTGTCTGCATCCTAAAGTGTTGTAGAAAATGAATGAACACACACGTAACAAAGAATTGTTAATTATTTGAATTAAAACTCATACACCATGCGGAAGTTTTTATATCAATTACCATTATTTTGTGTAATTGGTGACCAACGTTTATTACAGCCAGACTCAAAACATGTATTTTGTAACTCCACTTATATATAGTACAATCACAATTGCTTGTTGAAATAAAACTTAAACCTTCAGAGGTATTACTTTTACTTTCTCTGTAAAAAAAAAAGTCATTTTATAGTTACATCGGTTGTTATATAAAACTGTACATTTTAAGTACAAATATTAAATATAGAATCTCCATATTTTTTTTGTTAAAGAAGCAAAAAATAGTGCCCCATATCCGATGAGAAAAAAACGTAATTCTTACATTAGTTACCATGGAATTTACCTGTATCAAAATGTATGTAGACACCCCATCGCTATATTAGTCATACCGTAAATAAATAATGAAACAGTTGTCACTGTACAAATAAATAAGAACACACTTTTACTTGTGAAAAAGAAAACTGCATTTTAGAAAGCAGAAGTATATTTTTATACACTTATACTAAATGAAATAAATTATTTTGTCATATTAATATTTAAGGCAAGGTTGCATTTTGTCTCCAACTCTATTTAAAATTTATCTCGAAAGAGTACAAAGAGACTGGAGGAAAAATGTCAAAAAATGGGCATACCCATCCAAAATATTCATGTATATTCACTAAATTTTGCAGATGACCAGGTATTAATAGCACAAGACCACGATGACAAGAGTATATGGCTACAAAACTAAAAGAAGAATATGAAAAATGGGGACTTTATATAAACATTGAGAAAACTAAATACCTGTGTATAGGAGAAGAAATGGAAAATATAAATTTCAACAATGGAGAAGAACTAAAACCTAGCATGAATGCACTTATTTAGGAACAAAATTAGACCATTCAGGCGATAACACAGTGGAAATTAAAAATAGAATCGCACAAACAAAACAAGCAATAAATGCTTTAAACTCTGTTTGGTGGAGCAAAAATATTACAAAAAATAGAAAATTACAAATATATCAAACCATCATTCAGAGCATTTTAACATATGGTGCTGAAGTCTGGCAAATTCCTACCAGGGAAATGAAAATAATTTTAAGTACAGAAATGGATGTTTTAAGAAGATCAGCTAGAAAATCTAGAATGGATAGAATACGAAATAAAGAAATAAGGGAAATTATGAGTGTACAAGAGGAGCCGGACATCATAGACATTATATAAAATAAAATATTACAGTGGTATGGCCATGTCAATAGAATGCCAGAACAAAGGTTGCCTAAAAAGTGTTATGGAATGGATCCCAATGGAAAGGAGGAAGAGAGGAAGACCGATGAATTGGATAGAAGGGATACAAGCAACTATGAATATCAGAGGAATGGAGGAAGATCGATGGATGGATAGAGAGGAATGACGTTTGTTTTCCGGAAGACGGCGGCAGCTGCCATGATACGGATGATGATTAATTTCTAATAAATTTATCTGAAAATGAATGGTCTTACATGTATGTTAGCTTATTTGCCAGCGCAAATCGCGATCGCCTGCGGCAATTTAAATAAATTAAGTGTCCCCTCAGGAGTCCTCATCTAGGGGATATGTGGATGGCGACCACAAGGTGCCCAAGCTGAGCAAAACATTTCTTCCACTTACTTGTGTTTTGCACTCTTTTAACTTTACTATCTAACCTCTCTTGGTTAACTCTTGTTTTTTCGACCCCGATGCTATTAGGGCATGCGAGGGCTACGGAGTCTTTCCTTTCTTCCATTTCTTCTTTCCTTTATTTTCTTTTCTTCTCCAAAAAAGCCTGACCAGAGGCTATAAGATGGTAGGCCCATCACTGGTCTTGCCTTCCTTTGGCCAGCACCCAATCGAAGGCACTATTATTATGCTTTCAAGTCTTATACGAGAATTTTCCGAAAGACGCTGGAGGGAAAATTTTCTGTAGGATCGTAACAGGCCTTGGCCTAATACTTGGAAGGAAGAAGAAGAAGAAGAAGATTATTATTAAAGTGTCAGTAAAAATTAAGTGTTTCAATGAAGGAGAGAAAAATATGTGAGTGAAGTGCCAGCAGAAACATAAAAAAAAATATTCTAAACCTAGTGAAGCAAGATAACTATTTTTGTGAAACTAGTGAACTTGTAGCAAGTCTAGCAGTTCCCATTGTCCCTTATGCAATCTCAGGCTCATAATGGACTTTGAACATCTGTCCCTCTGTCCTGCTTTGAGAAGTTACAAGCAAGAGAAAAGGTAAGTGGATAAATATCCCCGACATTATGTTATATTTGTTTTTTCTCCTATGTGTTTTACTTTTGTATCTGCAGTTTTGTCATTATAAAGCCAATGATATACCGGTGTACATAAAATAATATAGTTATTTTAAAGGTGTTTGAATTATACTCTAATTAGCTATAACATAAAACAAAACGCATGTTAAATGAAAGAGTAACATCTACAGTTTACATTATTAGTTCAGATGTGAATTAAATATGAACCCTATTTGTTACATGATACACATCCAACTTTTAGGTTAATTCTTCTCATGCATTAATAGGCCTAAGCATGTTTGGATTAATGGCAGCAACAGTTTCTCGAATCCTATCTCTCAACTCGGGCAGATTAGCAGGCAATGGAGGCACCTAGACTCTTTCCTTTACAAAATCCCAAAGGAAACAATCGCATGGGGTGAGATCCGGTGATCTAGGAGGCACTGGAGATAAGCCCTATCATCTGAACCATGACGACCAATCCAGTAATGACAGTGAGGAAGGCCCTACGAAAATGCTTACATATGATTCTGTACCGTTTACAATTGTAACAGGCTCTAAAGACGACTGATTAATCTGACCTTGCGCTTGAAATGTTGCAGCAGCAACTTTCTCCTCAAACACTCTTGGTCGCCCCCACTTTTGACTTTACACAGACAACCGGTCGTTGCGAACTGATTATGCCATCGACGGATGCTGTTGACATTTGGGGGATCACTATTAAACTGCCTACGAAACACACGTTGAATTGTCACAACTGATTTACATCTCTCAGACTGCAAAACGCAAATCGCTTTCTGTTGAGGAGTTGCCATCTTTGTTATTATTGTTGCCATAGAAACAAAACAAAAGGAAACTTTCCGCTCACTCACACAACTAAAACCATCTTCTTTCCTGTTTCATTTCAGTCTAAACGCAACTTTCTACGTCTCATCTGAGTGATAATATTATAATTTGAAACTAATATAATATTTTATGTACATACTGTATATACCAATGCATCTGCATTAAATAAATAAATCTAGCAGGTATAAGGTCGCTCGTAAAAGTTATAACATTGAACCAAAATGTACCCTTAATTGACACAAATGTTGTAATAAAAGTAGATAATTAGAATCAGAGATGCACAATTTTTATTGCGTGTATAACCCACTTCTCAACCGGCTATCCATAATGTTATAAACTGTGGAGTTTGAAATGATCTTTCCGATCCCATGTGAAATCTCTCAGTCGAGTCTTCTACTATCTATTCCAAACTATTGCACACTTCCTACATATTTAAAACAATAATTGCCGGTACATAATTAGTTTTATTTACAGTTCACCGCAGTGGTCTGAGGATAACTTCATTGCTTCTTCCGTAGCGGTCGCTAGTTCAAACCAGGTCGGGGCAATTGATCTGAGTGAGAACTTTTTGGGGGTTTTCCTCACCTTTAAGACAAATGTCGGGAAACTTAAGGCCCAAATGACCCCACAATATTATCTGGCCGTCATAATCATCATCCATATAATATTTTCCTTTCTTTGGTATGAATGACTGAGCGAATGGTGTGTCTTGTCTTAAATTTTCGTGTTGTCTTTTCCAGGTGGCCCTGATATTGAGCGGTTCACTAATTCATGGAGGGCTTCCATATTCTTGTATGGTCTAAAAGAAATTGTTATGATCCAGATTTACAAATTTTCTCCAGAAAGGTCAGTTACTGTAAGAGTGTCGTAGGGCATGTAAAAGTAACTATAAAGAAGAGGTTAATCTAAAGTAAAGGGACATAGTCAAATATTTAAAACAATTACAGTTGTATCTGTTGTGGCAGTCGTCCTCAACAAATTTAATTTGTTTAAATTATCTTCTTGTATCTTGTAAGCCCACATTTCCCTTAACAGAGATTTAGGTGCTCTCCCCCTACAGGGAAGAATTTGAACCATGCTAATTTAATTAAGGTACACTTGTTTTCGTACAGATGTCATTTGACTGGTCCGTGGTCAGCGTTCCGCCTCATATTGACATCTAGGAAACCAAGGTAGTACTAGGACGGGAAAATTCGTTAAATTTTGCTTAGAGGCCTTTTCATTCAGGCTTAAGGATCTTTTACGAGCCTGGCAATCTTCAGACTCGGGACCCACGGCTTAAAGTCCCTCCCGGAGGACTTGCTCCTTGGATTTTTCCATCCTAAAAAATCCATCGACCCCAGCCGGGTTTGAACCCGCGACCCTCGGGACCAGAGGCAAGGTGTTTAAATTATCCATAAGTAATGAGAGAGAGAGAGAGAGAGAGAGAGAGTTTATTTGTATAGCCCTTATATGCTAATAATTCTTGCGTTCTGCGTTTCACTCCTGCTGCTCAGTCGAAAAACTTGTGTAAGGTGCCCCTGTATATTAGGATTTGGAAATTTTTTCAGCAACTGAAATATTTGTAACGTTGTGTAATTTATCATACTATTCTGTAGTCGAGCCGTTGTTCGGACGAATCAAAATTAAAAGTTATTAAAATCTTCGGAAAAAGGCTACATAATAAATTGCTACTTGTTTATTGTGTTTTCCTACTTTTTACCAGATAATATATGACCATATTTCTTTATGGTATATTGTTGTGTCCAGTCTGTAAGCTAGGCGTTGTCTTTCGCCCTAGACACTATTTTGTGTCTCTGAGTTAAATATTTTAACTCTGAGAGGTTGACATGTGATGACGCAAACTCCTAATATCGGATGGAATAATGCTTATCTGGATCTATTTTTGTAAAATAGAATGATCCAGTAATCTATTGTGTATATTAAATTTCATAGAAAATAAAATATGTTGTTTATTACAGTCCAGATATTTTTTTATGATTTTGTGACCGAAGTTTCTTATATTTCCCTACGAGTTAAGGAAAGCCATTTAGAAACTCAGTCGGGAAAGTCAACCAGCCCGAGAATCGAATCCGGCCTCTCTCTCGGTCAGAGTCATCGACGTTACTCTTAGACTGCAGCCCATGATTTCAAAATGTGTTTTAGAGCTAAGTAAGGTATTCCGGACCAAATTAAAATTAAGACAGAATAAAAATATAAGAAGTCCTACACGCAAAAACTATGTAAGCTATGCGAATTCCTCTGCAAGTCATATGAGTGGTTCTATTTGCTGTTTACGGCTCGTGTTCGGTTTCATGAAAGCTATCGTTTTTAAAATAGTTCGGACCATCTTCTGTGTGTGCGTCCAACATTTCTCCTTCCGTGTGGTTTATAATTTAGCAATAATTCTGGAAATCTTTCTTCTGGCATTATTGTTGTTAAAATATAGTTAGAAACTTTATAACTATCTAAGAAGTCTTAGATATTTGAAATATTTAAATATTTACTGAACTATTTTTCATTTTGAAGTGTTTGGGTGATCAGGAAAAATGTTAGCCGATAATACTCATGACCTGATTGAAGAACCAATCAGATTTCAAATATTATTGAAAAGCAATGGATGCTGGAATAGCATCTGTAAGATGACTAGAGTTCCGAACATCACACGCTCGTAGTGACTCGTCGAGGTTACAACCGTCAGAGTAATTTAAAAAAATACTTTTTAAAGATAAAATTTTGAATAATAAGTTTGCGAATATGATAAAATAGTGACATAATTCCTCTACTACACGAATATTAATAGAAGTTTAAATAATATTTTCAAAGCCTCTAGTTTTGTGAACGAGTCGCCTTCAATTGTTGAAGTTTCTTAACTGGAAAGAAGTAATTCCATTTTCATATATAGGCCTAAAATGTAACGGTTGGCGAGTGATAATAAGATTTTCGCTATAAAACTAAACATAAGCGGTAGGAACTATTGTGGTGCTCTTAGATAAAAGTTGAGCAAAAGTTAACCGTCATTTATCAACTCGTGATAACGGTCATATAAATAATCTGTATTGTGTAAATAATCAGTGCCAGTTTCATCTGATACAAAATATCAATTTAACTAATTACGCCCAAAGTAAACAATGATATTAAGTTTTCAAACTTATTCAGTGCTTTATTTAAAGTTTTAATAACACTGGTCAACATGATTTTTGTCTCATGAGTACCAATAGGTGTACTTAATGCAGTTTATCGTGTTTTAAAATATGTATTAGGAATATCTCCATCAACCACAGTTTTTTTATATCAATTTCAATTAATGGATTCCTCTGACTGTTATTTCTGTTTAATAACATTAAAGGGATTACATCAAATCAAAACATACAGTGGTGTACCCTGACTTTCAATCTGCAATGAGACCAGTTCCACACTGCGAATAATTGTCATTACCAAAGCCTCCAGATCATGTGACATTAGATGAAGAGAGCTCTGATTCTGATAAAAGGAAGGAAGAAGAAGAAACAGATTTTGGTGATTCAACTTTTTAACAAAGCTGTTCATCCGAGTCTCATTTATTGACTCAAGAAGATCCTAACGATCTCATACGAGATTTAGAGTTATCCAAAAACCAGTCTGAAATGCTTGGTTCCCGGCTAAAAGGATGGAATCTCTCGGAAACCTTGTGTGATGGAGAAAAATCGATATCATATTTGAATTCAGGAAAACAAATACTATCATAATCACATATTATTCATTCTGAGACAAAAAACTATTTATTTTTTGTTGCTCAGTGTAATCTTTGTGTTACCCTACGTTCCACTGAGAAAAGAGTATATAGCCGAGGCAATCCAAAGACTTGCATCATATTAATATGTAAATCTAACACTTCACATGACTCCGTAACGTGGAGCGTCTCACGACTCAATACAAAGAAATTCTCCTGCATGTTTGGTTCCCCCCCAAAAAAAGTGCAGCCGGTAGAGCATTCACAGACACACACACACACACACACACACACACACACATATATATATATATATATATATATATATATATATCCATAGGTGACATAGTTGGTCCATATGGAGAAGATATTGAGAATGAAAATGGACAACGTTTAAAAGAAGAATGCAAAGTGAATGACCTAATTAATATGAATTCGATGTTTAAACATCGGGACATCCATAGATATACGTGGGAACAACGCACTAAAGGTCTACGATCGATAATTGATTATGTAATAGTGAGGAAACTGAGAAATATTATAGTTCAAGATGTTAGAGTGAATCGAGGACCCGAATGTGGAACAGATCATTATATGCTGTCAACTAGGATAGTATGCCCTATAAACAGGCAAAGGGTAAATAAAGATCAAAATATAGAAATAGAAAATGAATTAGAAAAATGTAGATATAATCTACATTTACTACAAGATGAGAGTATTAAAAATCTATATGCCCAACGCCTCACTGAAAAATTAAAATTTGATGAAGATTGGAACTCTGTCGTTATTTATGAACATTTGAAAAAATATATACATGAAGCAGCAAGAGAAGCATTTGGTCTGGAAAATGATAAACACCATAAAAACCATTGGGTGAATAAGGAAGTACTTGATATCATAACAGAAAAGAAAAATGCATATCAAAAATATTTAGATTTATTTAGCCTGGTGGAGTTAAGGCCATGTGGCCTTCTCTTCCACTCGCAAGAAAGATGAAGATTATCAAAGTTATAACATAGGCCTACTTAAAAGAAAGGTTAAAGCAGAAGTCAGGAAACATAACAAATAAATGTGGAATAGGGTATGTGGAGAAATCGAGCATACAGTAGGCTATTCAAAGTCAGCCCAAGCATGGAGGACAAATTACAAACATGCGAAATGATAATATAGCAAAGAGTTTTAATTTAGTACCAATGAAAACTTTTCAGGAATATTTTAAAATGCGTTTAACAGAAACTAGGAGAGAATTTATAGACTATGCTACACTGGATAATGGAAAGGGTGACTTATAGAACCTATAACAGAAGAGGAGGTAATAAACGTGTTGAGAACAGCAAAAAATGGAAAAGCGGCAGGTCCAGGAGGAATAACCATGGAACTAATTAATATGGTGGTTCAGGAATTATAAGAATTTTAACTAGACTTTTTAACGAAGTGATAGAAGGAGATTCTATTCCAGATGAGTGGAAGTTATCGTATATTAGTGCAATATACAAAATAAAGGGAATAAAAGATATCCATCAAACTATAGAGGCATCAGTGTTATGGTAGCAATTAGTAGAACGTTAAGTACGATTATTAAAATCAGATTGGAGGAACTAATACAAAATAGAATATCAGAAGAACAAACAGGTTTCACAGCAGGTAAATCGTGCCTTGATAATTATTTTGTGATCAGGCAGATTAAGGAAAATATGTTGGCTAAAGGAAAAGAAGTTCATATGGCATTTATAGACCTGGAAAAGGCATATGACTCTATACCCATCAACAAGCGTTGGGTGGCAATGGAGAAGTTTGGAATATCTAAATCTCTCATACATTTTATAAAAAGAATGTATTATTGTAAAGCAGTATTAAGGTTGGAAATAGAATATTCTCAGAATTTGATAAAACAAAAGGATTAACACAAGGATGTGGGATGTCACCAACATTGTTCAAGATATATTTAGAAGATGTATTAATGAAATGGAATAAGTCATGTAGGGGAATGGGAATCGACATTAATGCCATTTACTGCACAATTTATTATTCGCTGATGACCAGATATAATAAGGACAAGAAAAAGATGATATAGAATAAATGATCAGAAAGTTGGTCGATGCATTTGAGGTAGGTGGATTGAAGATAAATTATATTAAAACAGAATATACGGTAATCGGAGGAAATTCAGAAGACCTACAAATAAATAATATGATAATTTGAACCGAAAGTGTGATTTTCGGTTCACTACTGTAGTGTCGTGATCCTCCCTGGACAGTAAGATTCGTGAACTATGCCAATATCCTTTCTCTATGCATCTACCCCCACTCTCCCTTTTTACCTCTCCTGGTGCGTGTTTGTGCGGCACATCTCCCCTTCTACCTCGGAACGCTCAAATATGTTATGCACAGCGAGAACGTTATCATTCATTCATTCATCCATTCACAATGTGCTTTGGATCGGAACTTTAAGTTGACAAGGTCGTCTGGAGCCGCGAGCGGCGGAGTTTAAGTTGGTCCTGAAGACCGGGAAAGCCACCCTGGCTTGGACTCTAGTATGAATATGGTGTGAGGTATGATATGGTTTTTTGTCATGTAAAAGCATTATTATTTATTTACTTTTGTTGAATGATCAAATGTTTATCTTTGTTATGTTTTTACTTCAGACTTGTTTACATTAAATATCATTTTTATACTTATCCAATTTAATGTTCCAGTGATTTATGTGCATG